>JAOVYX010022449.1:0-14608 GCA_035668315.1 Drosera spatulata
ATTTCTGGGACTTTCAACATTCCTTTCTGCAACCAGTTGGAGATCCCCTTTGTGATATCTCAGAAAGCTGTTTGGCTCGTATCATTCATCCTTTCATCATACTTTTGCTACATATCTAGACGTCTTTACATGTTAATCTTGAGATTTTAGTCCAATTTTTGTACATGAGTGAGCTTTGATGCGTGTTGATTTTTTTTATGTAAAATGGACAGTACATGGACGAGTAAAGACGCATCAAGGAAAAATGATCGAGCTAGGAGCTTAACGGATCGAAGGATGGAGAAACGAAGCGGTTTTGAAGTCATGGGACGTTTTGAAGCCATGGGACGTAGAATATAAAGCGCCCGGGCGCCAACCCTTTTGCCATTCGAAATTCACTGCAAAGCATCCAGACGCTTTGATATCCTATGCCCGGGCACGTGTCGATGAAACCCCCACCGATTTATGTATAAAAAGACCCCTTATGCTTAATTTTGAGGGCGAACACTTTTGTGTGAGATTAATACTAATTTGCTTAGGGTTTGGACTTCATTTTGGGAGATTTTGGTGGAGATTTGTGCTTGAAAACAAAGAAGATCTTGATTGGATCTATCGAATTGATTTGTGATTGTGCTTGTTTCATCTCATTTTGGTTGAATTGCGATTTTCACTTTAGTTTATTTAGATGATGATGATCATGATTATGACGTGTTTGAGGATTTGTCTTGATCTTTCCATGATTACCTAAACTCCTTGTAGGGGTTGTGATAGTTGGAAGGTTGTATGGAATGTTGTGACTGTTGTAGATCTAGTTGATTCAGATTGCGAACTAGGTCTATGGTTATGCTTATTGCTTCGATGACTTGATTACTCATCGTATAATTTAGGATACGTATTGATTCCGGAAGGATAGGTAGATATCGGACCATGGCCATTCACCCATACGTTGAATGCGTGAATGAGAGGTTGTATGCGTGACGTGTGAATCATTAAAGGGAACCCGAGCCTAAACTAGTTAGATGTGACGGCCTTTCATCGAACGATGCTAGAAGCGACATCGTGCTAGAGTAAGTTTATGACTCGAGAGAGCTTGGACTTCACCTTAGGACCCGATTGAGATCACCTCAAAACGACTAGATCAACACTTAGCAACTACACGCACAACCAAAAGACGACATCATAACCCCTCTCTTCCCCCATATCTTAGACTCGACTCTATTCAAGTTAGGTAATCTCATTTAGCTATTTAGTTAGTAGAACTAGTTTTACATTCAAACCCATTTATGCTCGACTTGTTTGACCCAAGGTTAGCTACCATACTTCGATTGCTAGAATATTACATCCTTGTGAAAACGATATCTTTTACTCACTTATTACTTGCTACACGACACGTGCGCTTGCGCTCTGACACGACTTACTAGTCGTCAAACAAGTTTTTGGCGCTGTTGCCGGGGTCTAAATCTCTACCATTGGAGTCAATACCTATCTTATGCTTAAACATTTTTATATTCTTTGTTTCATTCTCTACTCTTGCCTTCTCTTGATTCTTTGATTCCAATTGAAGTTGTGTGTGGCTTTTGCTCTTGTAGGTGACATTCTTACGCATGCAAAGGTTGCCTCATGGACCCCTATTATCTCTTAATCACGAGATCGAGAGGACTCTTCGAAGGATCCGCAAGGAACACAAGTTCAACTCTCATTTTCCATCAACCTCAATGGAACCCTAAGGCAATCAACAAGGCGACCTCAATCCTCTTCCTCAACTCCCTTCAAACCCAATGGAGAACATCCAAACACAAATTCAAGCCGCCATCCAAGCCATGGTGCAAGCGGCTAGACTAGGTATTCCTTCTCCTCAACCGGTTCTACCATCCATGAAAGAACAAACAATGCCAAAGGCACTAAATGAATATAGTGCCATTGTCACACCTCCCATCGACGCAAGGAACTTTGAGATCAAGCTGTCACTCATCAACATGATCTAATGGGAGCCCTTTAGTAGGCACCCTAACGAGTTTCCTAACAATCATCTTGCAATGTTTTTTATTCGTGCCAACACAATCAAGGTTAATGGGGGTGACCGAAGAGGCTATTCGGCTCTTTTTCTTTCCTTTCTCCTTGAAGGGTCAGGCCTTGGAGTGGCTCTTCAACCCTCCTCCCGCCTCAATCTTCATTTGGACCGAAATGGCTAAAAAATTTCTAGCAAAGTTCTTCTCGTCGGCTAAGTCGGCCAAGTTTCGAACCGATATTACAACCTTTGCTCAATATGACACAGAGACCCTTCATGAAGCTTGGAATGCTTTAAGGAACTCCTTAAAAAGTGCCCTCATCATGGTTTATCCGATTGGATGCAAATGGAAAGTTTCTTTAAGGGACTTCACCATGAACTCCGAGTTTCTCTTGATGTAGCGCCAAAGGGATCTTTCATGAATCTTGATTATTATACCGCTTGTAATCTCTTGGAGTTTATGACCGATAGCTCATATCAATGGGCGGGTGAACGTCAAACTCCAAGGAAAGCCACGGGCGTGATTAAGTTAGATCATGTGTCCTTTATTATGAAGCAATTGGATGTTCTTACAAAGCAAATGAGCGGTTTGGTTTCGGGTACAAAAGGTCAAGTAAATTCTATCCAATCTCCTATTCAATCTTCTATACAATCTTCACCCCCTTCTTGTGATCTTTATGGTGGATCTCATGATCATGCCGAGTGTCATTTGGAAGTGAATATGGCTCAAGCTCAAAACATGGAACAAGTAGCTTATGGGCATGGTTACAATGGGCAAGGTTACGCACGACCTCAACAAGGTGAAAACCAATATTACAACCCCAACAACACAAGGAATCATCTGAGTTTCTCTTGGAGAAATAATCAAGCAGCTCTTACACCCCCGGGTTTTAATCAAGCACCACCACCGCCATAACCTCCTAAGAGTAGCCTTGAAGAAGTTTTGGCTAAATATATGGCTAAGACGGACGAGAACTTCCAACGCCATGAGACCATCATGATAAATCATGGGGCCGCCTTGAAAAACTTAGAGTCACAAGTGGGCCAAATAGCAACTCTCTTAACCAACCGTCCACAAGGACAACTTCCAAGCACCACTGAAAAGAATTTCATTGAACATGTCAAGGCGATCTCTGCAAGGAGCGGAACGACTTTGAAGGATCCGGAATGGCCTAAGTATGATAAGCCTCAAAATGAAAAGGAACCAGACACTACCAAGGCGAATGAGTCTATCCATGATCCACAAACGTAGCACGCCAATGAAGAGACTTCCCCCCCAAGGAGAAGGCCAAGGTTACATCTAAATTTTTTCCGGACAATCCCCCTCCCTATGTACCCAAGCTTCCATATCCTCAACGCTTTTACAAGAACAAATAATTCGAGAAGTTCTTGGAGATATTCTGCAAACTACACATCAACATTCCGTTTGCGGATGCCTTGGCTTAAATGCCTTCTTATGCCAAGTTTATGAGGAAAGTTTGTGAAAGAAGTGGAAACTTGAGGAGATTGAGAATGTTAAGCTCAACGAGGAGTGTAGTGCCATTATCCAATGGAAGCTACCTCAAAAGCTCAAGGACCCCAGGAGTTTCACAATCCCATGCACCATGGGGAAAGTTAAAATAGATAAGGCTTTATGTGATTTGGTGCCTCTATTAACTTGATACCCCATTCTTTTTATACGAAGCTTGCAATTGAGGATCTTAAGCCCACTTACATGACTCTACAAATGGCAGATCGTTCCCTCACTCATCCAAGAGGAGTGCTTGAGGACGTGCTCGTAAAGGTTGATCGGTTCTTTCTTCCCGTTGATTTTGTGATCTTGGACATGGAAGAAGATGACAATGTGCCGATTATCTTGGGGAGGCAATTCCTAGCAACCGAAGGGGCATTGATCGACGTCAAAAGTGGAGAGTTGAAGCTCCGGGTTGACGGGGAGAAAGTTATTTTCAAGGTATTCAAGGCGTCAAATGCCTTGAACACTCATGACTCGTGCTACAAGATTATGATATTTGAAGACAACTCAACGGAAAAAATACTAGATCCAAAGCTTCAAAACAAGGTAACATGTTTTTTAGATGGGCTTGAGGCTTGTCTTAGAGGTATGACTTCGAGCTCTCCTATCTCTCCTCGTGCCAATGCTAAGTATAATAATCTTGACGAGTCCCTTGAAGCTGTAGTAAGGGAGAAACATCAAGTCATTGGAACATTATTGAAAAACATCGAGTCATTGGAATCTTCAAATGCATGCTTGAAAGTTGAGAATGAGAACCTTGTCTTGAAAAACAATGATTTAGAGAACGAGGTCCATGACCTAAAGGGAAAGATTGTTCCGAATACAATTATTATGCCTTTAGATTCTCAAAAGACGACACGATCTTATGGAACGAACACTCATCGCCTTAAGAAAAGGAAGAGATGTTCAAACGCTAATCGTTGTCATGCTAAGAGTTATCATGATGCATTTCATTAAACCCCCCCCCCCCCCCCTCATTGTAGGTACGAAGAAGCATCGGGAAACTCTTATGGATCAAGTAAAGCATAAGTTGAGAGGCGCTTTCTCAGGAATCATATTTGAACCGACTGAACAAGGAATGATTAGGGTTTGGGTACCTAAGTCAGGTATCCATCAAGAGAATGCAAGACAAGATTGAGAATTTCAAGACGTCGAGCTGAGGACGTTAAACCAAGCACTGTGTGGGAGGCAACCTACAAGGGAGTTCTTTTCCTTTATTCTCAATAAGTAGTTCTCCCTCCCCATGTTTCGCTTTCTTATTCGTCATTTTTTGGTTTCCATGTAGTTTGCGGAATAAAATGGGAACTTTTTATCACGAAGAGGTGTGGACGAGATAGAACAACACAATGATCGAGACATCGACACGATAACACTTCATTCGTATCTAGTAAATGAGCTCCAAATGAGATACGTACTTCGATTCCTAAGTTCTTGGAGTTAGTCGATACCAAAGAGTTCAAACGATATGTATTTTTACACTTGAGTTTTACCGAGACCAAAGCGCCCGGGTATTTCTTCCCCTCATGCCCGGGCTTCGACCTTCAAGAGTGAGATTATGTGCTTCGAAATATACATCGAAGCACTCGGGCATAGTGTATACTGGCGTCCGGACGAGGTCTCCTTTCAACAAAAACTCCAAGTTGACAAACTCATCGAAGCGCCCGGGCATTTCATGTACCCACGCCCGGGCGCGGTACTTTGAAGTGAAATGTTGAACATCGAAAAACACACTGAAGTGCCCGGACGCAATACCTTCCCACGCCAGGGCGCAATTCATTTCAGCGCCCCAGGATGCATACCCCCGAAACTCATACACCCAAAACGCCCCAAATTCGCCTCAAATCCTAACCTTCATCAAATTCTCACGTCGTTACATCCAATTCATCTGTGACTAAGATATGATCAATCCTTCTCCTTCCTTATCTCTTGATTTCATTGAATTTGAAGGATATGGAGGATTTGGTTTAGTTGATTGAATTGATGAGTTGTGATGAATTTTGATGAATACATGTATAGAATGGGTTGAACTGGATTGTGATGATGAATTAGGGATGAAATTTCTAATAGTTGTATGACTCGGGTTGTGATTATGATTCAAATTCCATGTTTGAGAGGTGTTTTCCACCATGCACGCAAGCTGCTCGACGATATGTTTCTTAAGATTTTGCATCTTCGATTTACGCCTAATGACTAGCGATGCACTCTCATTATCATTGATCACCTATATGCAATCCATACGTTCATTTTTTGCTCAATTTGGTGAATCTTTTTAATGTCATCGACGTGCACTAACACTTTGTGATCTTAGGTATAATGACGGGTGGACATGACAAAGGCAAGAAGGTCGCCACCGATGCTTCATCCTCTCGCCCCAAGCGGACGAGACCGAGCTCTGGTACATCTCTAGAGCAAGGGCCTCCACCTAGCCTTGTCACGTTTACATCGTCCGAAGCGATGGTTCGCTACCGTGTGATCATCGCAAGGGAATGTATCGTGGAGCGGTAGGTTAATGCCCTCTACTTCTCGCAACACATTGGCGAGCGGGGTTGGAAGGTGTACTGCGAAATGCCGCAGCAAGCCTTCAAATCACTCGCGGCTGAAGTTTACCCCAACCCGGTCGCCAACCCTAACTTTCCCGAAGAAGATGGTGCAAGGACAACTGGTGCTCTGGGATGAAGGCACAATCAACAGAATGTTCTCAACCCCGACCATCGGCATCTCTTACCCGCCAATGTTCGACTGCAAAGTGAACCCTGTGACCGCAATGCCACCCCATGAGATTCTCGACTACCTTTGTGGTCGCAACTCCGACGCACATTGGACATTGGACGCTTCGACACACACCACTCCGATCAACTTCAATGCGAGCTTCCTCAATGAGGACGCCCGCATCGTGCAGCACCTCATGATCAATAGCATTCTCCCTTCATGGAATCGATCCGAGGTGACCACAATGAAGGCGTACCTCATCTATCAGCTACTAACGTGACGCCCGGTGAACCTTGGGAGGGTATTATTCCCGTCTTTTCGAGAATACGTCCAAGGCTTCAGCTCGGGGAACACACTTCTGAGGATCATCCATCCTCGACTCATCGCCAGATTGTGCATCCAAGATGGAGTCATCACCAACGATGCCAACATTATCATCAAGACGCCTAAGTTTGATCAAACATGGAATGATCGCATCCGAAGGCAATGACGAAGGGGTAAGCACGGGAAAGCGACGGAGGAGGAAGAGCAACAACATGACGCCATGGAGGAGGATGCTCCCATGCCACTCCGTCTTGAGGGACCACTCGACATGGGTGATCACGTGGTTCATATCGAGGCCGAGTTGGCGAGCATTTGCCATGAGCAGCATGAATTCTATGCCATGCACGGTAACTTTATGCGATACAGCGCGGCGAGTACGACATCTATCACTTCCCGCCACGTCCTCACTTCTAACATAATGATGATTCCCAACGAGGAGGCTCAGGACCATCCGCCTCGCACGACTAGCTCGTCTGGTCGTATTCCTCCAACTCCTATGCATCCGGTGTCTGCGTTGTGCTAAGCTTAGAGGAGCTAGTTGGAGTCATTTTAGGAGTCGTGTCGAGTCGATTTAAGGTGTGTCGTGTCGTGTTTAGTCCATTTTATCTTTATCGCTCTTTCATTTATGTTGGGGTAAACATGTATTTCATTTTCATTCGAATTTTGACGATATATCTTTATCTTGGATTTTCATGTTTTTGAGTTATGCTCCGATTCGTGCATTAGAGTTTCTCTGAGAATTAGTGATGTATGCTTATGTGCCCGAGATTCACCATTTTATGACGGTAGTGTTTGAGACTTTAAGATAGCTAATTTGAATCACCATTCATCTTATGGCGGGGTGTTATCCAACTTTTCATGAGACGTAACTCCTAGCATATGCATGATTAGGGGGAATCCAAACACGGGGGAGTATAGCATTATGAGCTCGTAGCCTTTATAACACCATTAGCAAGGAGCTATTAGGTATTGGGTTGGCGATAAGGCGGTGGAATGTGTGATCGTGATTTATTTACTTATTTTGTGTTGCCTTAGATCCTACAATCCTCTTCTTATTTCGCATGCTATTATTCTCAACTTTTCTACGACCTTGATTCTCACTCTCTACTTGATTGCCTTGTGCTTAATTGTTATGGGAATGGTATCGATTTTTCATGCTTTGAATCCCTTCTTGTCATTCTCTCTTGAACCCTCTCTTGGTGTAGAGTCAAGGTGGCATGGTTTGAAAGGTCGTATGGAATGTGAATAAACACACACTCAATGTGTCTTGATTTGTATCTTGTTGTTCTTTGACCAATGTTGTAACACGGAGATATGTGAACCGTGAGGCTACGATGTAAAGAGAAAAGAAAAAAAAGAAAAGAAAGCAAAGACAAAAGTAAAGAAAACAGACAAAGAGCCCAAAATATGTTTTAAATCTCGAAAAGTCACCTTCTCAAAGAGGGGTGAACCAAGATGATGCCTTTGGCTAAGGGTGTGTGTTTCAGTCTTGTCGAAGCACAATGCTTTATGGTTGGGGATCGTTTGGAGTGTGTCGGTACCTTGACATACACTTCTCCTCTTTCTTCCCTTCTATCCCCAAAACCTCACATAACCCTAATGATTCACATCTCTTCTCTACTTTGTTCACATATCATTCCCGGCTTTTGTTGTGGATTATGGTTGCACATTGGGTGTGGGTAAGAGGGCGGATAATACTCGAACACTTCTTGCTTAGGGTATTATTTAGGTCGAAACCTTATCTTTGCATGGTTTGATGGTGAGCATTCATGAAAATGATCCTCAAGATCATGTGGGTGGTGAGAGATGCTTGCTAAGAAATTTGTTTCATGAGATTCGGATAGACTCATGCAAGTGGGATCGTGGTGAGAATGCATTGGCTTGTAGAATATGATGAGTGGCATTTCCTTACCATTAGATGGTTGTCTTGGGTCACGCATACTTCCTTATGTGTTAGTGGACCTACATTGCTTGAGGACAAGCAATAACTTAAGCTTAGGGGAGTTGTTTGGCTCATATCATTCATCCTTTGATCCTACTTTTGCTATATATCTAGGCGTCTTTGCATGTTAATATTGAGATTTTAGTCCGATTTTTGTACATGAGTGAGGTTTGATACATGTTGACGTTTTTGTAGGTAAAACGGACATTACATGGACAAGGAAAGACGTATCAAGGTAGAATGATCGAGCTAAGAGCTTAACGGATCGAAGGATGGAGGAACGAAGCGGTTTTGAAGCCATGGGACGCAGAATATAAAGCGCCCGGGCGCCAACCCATTTGCAGTTCGAAATTCGCTGCAAAGCGCCCGGGCGCGTGTCGATGAAACCCCCACTAATTTATGTATAAAAAGAACCCCTTAGGCTTAATTTTGAGGGACAACACTTTTGTGCGAGATTAATACTAATTTGCTTAGGGTTTGGACTTCATTTTGGGAGATTTTGGTGGAGATTTGTGCTTGGAAACAAGAGGATCTTGATTGGATCTATCAAATTGCTTTATGATTGTGGTTGTTTCATCTCATTTTGATTAAATTGTGATCTTCACTTTAGTTTATTTAGATGATGATGATCATGCTTATGAGATGCTTGACGATTTGTCTTGATCTTTTCATGATTAGCTAAACTCCTTATGGGGGTTGTGATAGTTGGAAGGTTGTGTGGAATGTTATGATTGTTGTAGATCTAGTTGATTTGGATTGCGATCTAGGTCTATGGTTATGCTTAATGCTTCGATGACTTGATCACTCGTCGTATGATTTAGGATACGTATTGATTCCGGAAGGATAGGTAGGTATCGAACCATGGCCATACGTTGAATGCGTGACTGAGAAGTTGTGTGCGTGATATGTTAATCATTAAAGGGAACCCGAGCCTAGACTAATTAGACGTGAAGGCCTTTCATCGAACGATGCTAGAGGTGGCGTCGTGCTAGAATAAGTTTATGACTCGAGAGAGCTTAGACTTCACCTTAGGATCCGATTGAGATCACCTCGAAACAACTAGTTCAACACTTAGCAACTACACACACAACCGAAAGACGACATCATAACCCCTCTCTTCCCCCATATCTTAAACTCGACTCTATTCAAGTTAGGTAATCTCATTTAGCTATTTAGTTAGTAGAACTAGTTTTATATTCAAACCCATCTATACTCGACTTGTTTGACCCAAGGTTAGCTACCATACTTCAATTGCTAGAATACTAGATCCTTGTTGGACTGATATCTTTTACACACTTATTACTTGCTATATGGCATATATGCTTGCGTTCTGACGTGACTTACTAGTCGTCAAACAATAGCCATATCAAGGCTCACCACTCCAGGATGCTTCATAGCTGCGTCAACATTTATCTTGAGTCTTTCAGGTGGTGGTGTCTTCCATTTCATCTCCCCATGGTTAGAGACTAGCTGCAAACCTAAATCAGGAACCACATTGGCTTGGGGGACCTCAGCAAGTCTTTTCTTCGCATAATAATAGAAGCATAATTATTATTATTTTAGCATTTGTTGGAGAAACAAAAATTGTTGGAAAAAAATCTCTCACTTTCCAATTTAAACGTTGAGATTTATATTAGATCAATAGTGAGCTTGAAAATCATCACAATGCTCTTGATATACATTATCATGTGTATTTCAACTCAAAATCAATTGACTGAATTAATTATAAGTTTACTTTTGACCATCTAACCCCTAACACACAATTGATTTTGAGTGCAAAGGAGAAAGAGGCCGATGTGAGTCGTAATATGGTGGATAGGAGTGCTGAGGGTTTATCTAGGATGGTAGAGATTGGTGGGAAAGGTGTGAGGAAGAGTTGGGCGGATTTGGTGATAGAAGGGAATGAATCTTATGCAAATATTTTGAACGATAAAACCCCTATGGATGGTGTTTCTGGGAATCTTAGTATGAAGAATGGCTTGACATAGTCTAGAGAAGAGTGTCATGATGAGAAGATAGTGTTAACTGTGGAGGATATTCAACCTGAATGCGATTATTGGAGGTATTCTTTGATTGGCTACGTTCTGGGTGACAATGTACCTTTCACTGTGATGAAGCGTTTTACTCAGAATCAGTGGAAGGATGTGATAGCTCCTGATGTGTTTTTTCACGATGATGGGTGTTTCCTCTTCAAAATCGCTAATGAGAGGGGTAAGTTGGCTATTTCGTAACAAGCCTAGTTCCTGAATTCGAGACCTGTAATTTTGAGAGACTGGACTCCATCCTTTGTCATGGAGGATATGATGGATCGTGTGCCTACCTGGATACAATTGCTTCGCCTTAGCCTTGAATATTGGAGTAGGAGCTCGGTTGATAGGTTGGCAAGTAAGGTAGGGAAGCCAATTTGTAGTGATGTGATGACAGCCACGAAAAAGAGGAATTCTTTTCCTCGAATACTGATGGATGTTGACAACAAAAGGAGTTGGTTAAATCCTTCTCTTTTGTCACTCCTGATGGGATGAGGAAGGAGCAGCAAGTAGTATTTGAATGGATCCTATTATTGAGGAAATGCTTATCAAGCTGAGGTTTTCTTTGAAATTTCGAAGCTGGTTGCATACTTGTGTCACTTATATTTGGTATACGTTATGTGTAAATGGGGAGTTTGCTGGCTTCTTTCAAGAGAGAAGAGGTGTTCGGCAAGGGGATCCTATGTCCCCTTATGTGTTTGTCCTAGTTATGAAGTATTTAGCTAGAATAATGAAATATATCAGTCATGCTCCTGGGTTCAGCTTTCATCCTGGGTGTAGCAGACTGGGGATTGTGAATATCTCCTTTGCTGATGATTTAATTCTTGTGTGTCGTGCTGATGTGACTTCAGTTCAATACTTGAGAGCTGGTTTAGCTCATTTTTCTAAATCCTCGAACCTGGAAATATATGTGAACAAGAGCCTGATGTTCTTTGATGGGGTTAATGGCATGGAGAGGATCAATCTAGCCAGATTATTGAACATGGAGGTTGGTCATTTTTCAGTTAAGTATCTTGGGGTACCTCTTGCATCAAAGAAGTTAAAAGATTCAGCAGTATTCTCCTTTATTGAAGAAAATGATAGCAAGTCTCACTTCTTGTGCTTCGAGAATGTGTCTTATGCACGCAGCTTACAATTGATTAAGTCTATGTTGTTCTCAGTCCATTTATACTGGTATCAGATTTTCTTTAATCCAATGGCTGTGATGGATGAACTTGAGGTCCTTTGTCGTGCCTTCTTATGGAGTGGTGTGTCTCTCAATAGAAGGAAAGCCTTGGTCTCATGGGACGGTGTTTATAGGTCAATGAAATATGGAGATTTGAGAATAAAGCAAGTGATGTGGTGGAACCTTTTGTTTTTATTTAAACTGGTGTGGGATATTGCTCTGAACAAGAAGATGGATTCATTGGATTCACTCTTTTTATTTAAGAAGTGATGATATATGGAATATAGAGGGTAATGTGCAAGCTCATGAGTATGGAAGAAGATCCTAATTAGATCGGAAGATGCTTTGAAACATCATATTGGCTTTCAGAATGGATTATGGGTTTAGAGGTTGGACTCAAACGAGATATATACTCTGAAGGATGGCTATTTGGCACTATCTGGTGTATTTCATAAGGTAAGCTGGTGGAAGCTGTGTTGGAGTAATGACAGTTTCCCTCACCATGGATTTATCTTTTAGCTTGCTATGCTTGACAGATTAAGAACAAAGCAACGCCTATGCATGATGAATCTTATATATGATGATCGTTGTGAGTTGTGTAAAATGAATGCAGAAAGTAGGGATCATCTGTTTATACCATGTCCTTATCCTCAGTTTGTTCATGAGGCTACCTATGATCGTTTAATGGTGTCTCCCACGAGGATGTGCTCTTAGGATGGTTGGATTATATGGTGTGTTAAGATCACTAAAGGAAAGACGATATTAGCCAAGCTGAGAAGAAGGCTTATTGCTTTGCTGGTTTATAAACTCTGGATATAACATAATCGAAGGTTATTACGAGGAGAGTTTATGGATGCAAGGGACTTATGTCGAAAGCTCCTTCTCTTTGATTCCCAGGTTGTGGCTGATGGTGATGAGGTGCAGGCTGCGAATCTTGCTATTTGAACCCTGAACATGCTTCTTGTAATGAGCTTATTACATGTGTTTTTGAGTTTGGTATATGTATGTAGGGAATAAAAGGGATGTAAGTGTAACTTGTATAACGCCCTCTTGTCCTTGAGTTCAATAAAAACTTAATTTCTGTGCAAAAAAATAAAAAAATCAACAAGTGATCCTACATTGTTTTTTTTTTTATTTTAAATCTAGTACATCTATTTTTATCAAAAAAACAAAAAGATTGTTATTTTTAAGACAACAATTGATATTTTAAAAACCACAATTGATATTTTCAAGACAAGTAATTCACAAATTTTTTATGACAAAAATACCCTTTGTCTCACAAAAGCCTTGCCAATATAATTTCTTTGCTTTGGAAAAAACAATTCCCAAAAGAGAAAGAGAGAGAAAAAAAAAACTAATATATCAGTTGCAAGTTTAATTTAGGGTTTGATAGTCGCTCTTTTATTTTATGCAAAACCCTAACTATAATTGATAAATACCAAAAGGTGAACAAAATATGGGACAATTTACTACAACGATCTTATTTTCACTATTCAACATGAATTTTATGAAGCTCTGTTTGTCCATTAAGGGTGGCGATTTTTTTTATAAACCATATGGTTAAAGTATGCAATATTAACAATCATTGACGTTTCACGATAAATTTACGAAAAAATACGTTTAGTTGTCCCAAACAAGAATAAAAATATATATTTAGGAGTTTTATATTTTGACGATGTTAAACTATTATTTTAGAGTAATGGAACAAACATCTAACTGAACAACATGCGAGGAATAATGAAGACCATTGTAAAGCAATTAGATTAAATATAAAATCATGAATATGAGGTGTTCTAATTAATAGTATAAGATGAATCTTTTTTTTTTTTTTTTCAAATCTAAATTCGATACAAAGAAAATCAAATCTAAGTTTATATATATTAAACTAACTTAATACCCTGCGCGCTGCACGCACAATTTATTTATGATTATTTTATATGTTTATGTGTTAAATTATGGGGTTTTGTTTTCATTATGTTTTTTTATGATACAGATTAATCAAAATTCTGATGAAAGAATATGAGATTTTTTTTCGGGTAGGAGTTGTCTTCGACTTTGTCACCGGCTCCGATCAAGCTTGGGAAATTTGAGGTTTAAAGGAGATACAAAAGCGGAATTTAAATTCTACTTTATCTATTTTCTTGATCAATTTTGATTAATTTGAAATTAGAAATCTTTTTGTCATCTTTTTTTATTTTCACAAGATAAATATCTAACATGATATGTCAAAAACTAAAGAGGTTAGTTTATTTCATCCCAAGTTAATAATCTAACGATTTTTTTAAGGTTAAAATTTTAATTGGATATTTAAATTTAAAATGACAAGAGTGTCCTATCATGTCATGTCGTTTGTTATGCCTTATGCCTTCTGCCTTTTGTGTAATCATATAGATACTCCTTTCATCTCATTTACATTTAAAATGACAAGAGTATAATATGAATGATACTCCCTCTATTCCATGAAAAGTGCAACATTTGTCTACATAAGTAAAAAAGTTTGTCACGTTATGAATGATCCGTCGGACAAACAAAAAATGATTTTCTTTTTAAATTATACTATTAATTCTTGCGCTCTACGATAAAAGATCATAATAGATAGAAATAACATTATATTAATTGAAATATAATTATATTCATGTCATATGGAAGATTTTGAATTCTTTGATCGTCTTATGCACACTACAAGAAATTAGGGTATTTTCTGACAGATAATTTTAAGCTGTCAAAAAATTACCGACGGATTTTCTTTTCTCTTGGAAATAAGAAAATTACCGACTATACTAATTCATCGAAAATTTACCAACAACTTGATATTTTCCGTCGAAAATTTACCGATGACTTAAAAAAACCCTTGGAAAGCTCAAAATCCAAATTAACCCAGTCAGATTTGGATACCCCAACACAAAAACCATCCGCCTCCACCCACACACCCCTGCCTCCG
>JAOVYX010022450.1:0-14607 GCA_035668315.1 Drosera spatulata
AGAAATTAATCGGAAACGAAAGCAACGGAGTATCTGGCCTCTCGACGCCAAGTTTACTCAGCCGAATCTCCAACCTTTTCGAGCTCGCTTCATAATCAATCCATGAGTGCAATCTGTCACCACCATTCAGCACCACACCTACCGACGACACATCAACCACCTCAGTGGAAACCAAGCTCCCCGCATTAACACCGACACGATTCCCATTTCCATTACCCGAATCGCCATCCTTTCTAGTATCATACTCCACAGCCACAAATCTCCCATCATTCTTGTCCTCGATACCCTTCGAGATCCCGAACTTCCCAGATCCAAAAAACTCAGACAATCCTCCCCCAGCGGGAAAAAACACAACAGCCAACCCCTCCACATCACCAGCACCCTTCGCTGACATCGAAAACGTGAAATCGATCGAGACCGACACCGGCTCATGCGACTTCCCATCTATTAACCTGATGGGTTCCTTGCAAACAAGTTGCCCAGAACTCCGAACCCCAGAATCGGAAACCAGATCCACGAAATTCCCCTCTTTGGCCATCTTGGCGTCCCCCAAAAGCTCGAAATTGGATCCCAAATAATCCCCATTAAGCGAAACTTGGAAAGTTTCCTCGGCATCTAGGGTTTTAAAACAACACAAGATCAAGAAACAAGAACACAGGAAGCAATAATACCTCGCAGCGGCCATGATAAATCACAACCCACCAAAATCTTGAATTAAGATTCTGCTGCTACCCTTGTTTTGTTCTACGAGGAATGGGAAAGAGATGATGATGAATCAGATCTGGCATTTTCGTGAGGGAATATGCTTTGATGGGTCGAGTCAATGAAATGGAACCCTTTTTCTTTGTGGGTAATGATTTGGGATTATCGAGGGAGGTTGGAGCCGGAATGTGACTAGCGATTGATAGGTTGGCACGTCGTTTTTTGGGCAACGCGACATTTGATGTGCTATATGCTGCGGGGGTGGCAATGAGGTGCAAAACGGGAATCAGCGTATCAGTCTCGGGTGGACTTGGCGATGGCAATCATCCCTACATCCAATGGATTTATTCAAATTCAATCCCGATCAATTCAGGGAATATTTATGTTAATGGAGTTTGGGTTTGGAGATACTCCATTTTTCTGAAACGGCTTTGGTGTGGATATGGAATGTTGAGTCATGATGTATAGAATTTAAATGATAGACAAACTTTAATATTAAAATGTTTCAATATGTATCATGATTTAAACTGATCTGTTTAAAAAATGAGTCTGTAATAAATACGTAGTAAAACTGATTTAGAAAGGACTGCAGTTTAGCGGGTTCAAAGAGGAACGCAGTAAGGTTGATTCAAAAAGGAATGCAGTAATACTGACAACATTGAGGTTATAAGTAAAGGGACAGTAAGTCTTGAATATTTGGGTTTCTGGAATGGTTTCTTCTGCATTACTTCTGTGTGAAAAGGATTACTGCAACAAGGGTAAAGAATAATAAGGTTGAGTTCAACAGAAAGGTTCGGATAAAGTTAAAGATCACGTGTTGCCTTTTGCGCTGGATCAATGTCCTTTCCTGCATAAAAAATCAGAGATCACGGGTTTATAAATATGATTCCAAGGAGGCATGAAAGTGATGTTTCAAAAAAAAAAAGACGATTTTAACCATGGCTAAAAACTTTGGATTGCCTATAAATACAAAGTCAATGCGCGAGGTTCCACAACTTTTGAATTTCTGAATCTCCTCTACTCTGAAAGAATGACAAGTACAATAAGGTTTTAAGTTGAACTATATTAGAAATTGAGAGCTGAAGATCTGAGCCAACTATTTGAAAGTAAGATTTGAAATAAGGATTCAATAGTACTAGTGTTTGGCAAACGATTTTAAGAGTTGTTTCGAGTCCTGTTGAGGAGAAGAAAAGATCTTGTAATTAGTTTATATTGTCATTTACATGTTGTAAGGTGACAAGTTGATTATGAGTCTAAAACAATCATTCGTAGTACTATCCTCTCGACATATCACATTGATAGTCAAGAAAAGACCAGAATAAAGGATATAGTCGTATTTTAATTATACACTCTAACCAATATAAAAATTGCTTGTGTCCTTACATTACTGATTTCATTATCTTTTACCCTATTACTAATCAATTTCGACCAACGATAAACTAAAAGGAACCAACATTACTACAGTAAGATTCTGCATTACTGCGATAAGCTTAAAATAACATTGTTGTCTAACAGACTTTTGTTAGTTTGATAGTAAAGCTTTGAAGAGGAGACTATTCGCCCCCTCATCCCCTCTAGTCTCGCAGAAAGCTACATTGGGAGTTTCAATTGGTATCAAAGCGAACCTTTCTAGGCCTAACAACTCTTGGAAAGGAACTCTACTGTTTTAGCTTGCAAAAAGGTTAGTAATATCAGTTTTAAGAATGGCAGGTGCCAGCAAAGTCTTCATCTCATATGATGCTCATCCCCTCTATTCAAGGATCATAAGTTCAATCATTGAAAGATCAAAATGACGTTATGAACGAATGAGAAAAACCATCCTTGAAAGGAGATTCATCCCTATGGATCCTTCTTTGAATCCAAATGATAAAGAGATACTTGTTCCCAAAGAGGAAAAAGACTTCTCTCTGGAGGGCAAAAAACTCATTCAAATTGACAGACATATCTTAGGGATTATTATAAAATCCCTAGGCAATGATATGCTTGAACTGGCTATATATTGCAAAACAGCAAAGTAGGCATGGAATACCTTAATTCTGAGAAATGATGGCATGGATGAAATCCGTGAGAATAACCTGAATCTTGACTCTCAGCAATATGAGCTCATTATGATGAATGACAATGAGACATTGATAGAGTTCGTTGACAGATTCAACATTCTTGTCAATATTCTGAGGGATCTTGAGGAGAATATTTCTCCTCAAAAGGTTAACTTGAAGTTTCTAAGGTGTCTTACTCCTGAGCGAGACACCAAGGTTACTGCCATAAGGGAGTCAAGAAAAATGGACCCAACCACCCTATTTAACCTTTATGGTGTCTTGTTGATTTACAGCTTGGAGATTGAGCAGAGGAAAACCCAGGTGATGGACCAAAATAAGAAGCACATCTCCCTCAAAGCTCAAACCAAAAGTTCGAAGGAAAGGGTTGTTGTAGAAGAGTTTTTTAACTCACAGTCAGAAGCTTCAAATGAGGAGTTGGCTATATTGAGCAAAAGATTCAGAAAATATTTCAAAAAGAAGAGAAGGCCTAACAAAGACACGCATGTACCAAGAGACTCTGAGCTCACCTGCCTAACAAAGATTCAGTAAGGTAAGGCACTTTGTTGCTCAATGCAGGAAACATCCAAATAACCCTACTGTAAGGAAGAAACCAGAGCAGCAACCTTAAAGAAAGTCTTTCAGAAAAGGAATGGCTATGGATGAAAAAAAACATAGAGTGATACTGAGTTAGTCGAGCCCCCTCTAGAGCATAGAAATCACTCATGTGCCACATGACTCGAAACAGTGATAAGGTATATGATCTTAACATTGACACCATCTCTAAACAACAGATGAAGGAACTCATTCTCGAACTCATTGGAAAAAGTTACAACTTGAATAGAAACTTCAAGGTTCTCATAAAGGAGAGAAATAGATTAAGAGATAAACTTGCAGTAGCCAATGAAAGGGCTGCTGAAGTTGACAAGCTTGAACTCCATTCTCAAAGAGTCGAAGAAGAGCTGAAGGCTGCCTTTGGGCTTCTAGAAGTCACTGAAACTATAACTCCCCCGGATTTTCGTACCGGAAGACACGTGGACGTTATGCTGACATGGACCCAGTCCGTGACAAGGCTGAATAAAGCGAATGGGTTTAAGGGTATAGAAGTCAAGGAAACTATAAACAGTAGCCACATTTATCGCTTACAAGTTCGAATACCTATTTTAGTTACAACATTAATGCATAAACAATGTAGATCGATTATTACATTAAACAAAATAGATCCTCTGATCTGTTATTACATTCGAAAATACGTGAGATCATCTATATGCATGCAAGCTTACTCTAAGAGCCTTCAGGTGCCGTTGGGGGCATACCTGCAATTGAAAAACATAACTGTGAGCTAATGAAACTCAATAATCTCAGGTGTATGAATCCCAATTACAGGGAACTTCCACAAACAGCTATGGCGACCGCCGAAAGTCCCTAAAACATTTATATATATAGGAAAATATAGGCGCTATATCAAGCAGCATCGTTTTACATTTCTTTATAT
This sequence comes from Drosera spatulata, assembly GCA_035668315.1. NCBI lineage: Eukaryota > Viridiplantae > Streptophyta > Magnoliopsida > Caryophyllales > Droseraceae > Drosera > Drosera spatulata. Next base: position 4,234 of record JAOVYX010022450.1, read on the forward strand.
GGCTTCGTATTGCTTTCTAAGAGTCATCCCTTTCCTTTGCATTTATTTAGGGTTCATGACTTGACTCAAAAGCAGCGACTTCAAGGATAACGACCGACTCGGAGTACAAAGATAAGATGTCAATCGTCAGCCGGGCTAGCCAATAAATTCTGTTTTCGTACCTGCCTATTCTGTGCGTCGCCTTGCACCTCTTGTGCGCATTCAATAAGGTATCGTATGCCAGCATTGAGATAATTTGGGCCTCCCTGCAGAGAGCAACCCGTGGCCCCGTCAAAACGGCGTAGAAGCCGCTGCATGCATGCAAACAGGATGGGGGATACCCACCATTCCCTAGCTAGTTCTCACCCGTGACGATGACTCAGATGGATAATACTGGAGTGTAATGACTCAAATCCAAGCCATCAAGGCTATTCAAGAATGCAACAAATGATCGCAATGGATCAGAGAAGAGACGCCATGTTTGACCTTCTCAATAATTTCGACAAAAAACGACCAACGATCCAACGGATCCAAGAAGGGACGTCAATGTCGACCTTGTCAGTTCAGGGATACGATATTTCTTATTCGTTCGCTTTTTCATTAGTTCACGGAGATAGTGTAACTATGTTTTACATCCCCCGTTTCCTTATTATTAGTCGTTTAATGGTCACTTTCATTCATTTCCCAAGTGGGTAAATATAATATAATGGTATGTATTCCAGCTAATTTCAACCCCAAATACCCCACCACATATCAAACATGATCGTATATGCACGTTTGATGTTATATTTCTATGTGTATGGGTTAAATATCTCATATACGTATTTAGGTTTAAGGTTCGATGCACGAAATCGATGATTTCCTTGGCCAGAAGGCCGTCGCGGCCGTGACTGTCCTATCGCGGCCGCGACTCAAGGCTATCGCGGGCGCGACGATGCTGTCTGGCCAAAATGCCAGATTTTCTCCCGTTGCGACCGCGACCCAGGATGGTCGCGGGCGCGACGCATCTGCAGCCTAGAATCCTGTAGGACACTCACGTTCAATGCCACGGATACTTCAACTAGCACCACAACGTATCCAAACCATTGCATACACATCAAACAAGCATAAACATATCCCAAAACACGCACGGATACGAAGGACGCTTGTGATCGAATAAAAGAGGCGTCTCAGACGAGTGAGGTTACCTCGAACACGTTTGATTTCCTTATGCACACACGAACGGATCCGTTGATGTTCTCTGATCGAGCAGCCGGCGTTGGTTCTTCCCTCCGGTTGCTGCTGTTGTCCCTGCTCTTGTGGCATCGTGATGATGATGAAAACGATAGTGGCGGTGATGAAATGGTAATGAGGTGATGAAGACGATGATGATGATCGCGTCGGTGGTGATGGTGGCGGCGCTGGTGAGGTTGCTGGTGGTGATGGCAGGTGAGAGTGATGGTGGTTGGCAGTGGGAGTGATAGGAGAAAAGTGAGGGAGAGTGCGCAGGAGAGAGTGGAGGTGGGTGTATGAGAAATACCCCGTTCCGTCCCACGATACGTCTCGTTCAGTCCACTAATTACCCAAATTTCGTAATATTTAATCATCGATAATTTATTTGCATCGATAGATTTATCCCATATACGAGAGTATCACCTTCCGAGTCATAAACGATTATTTATGGGATTAAAATCATTAGCCCAAATGTGCAATGTTTGTAACGTTATAACGTTATTTATTTGCAATATCTATTGTCGCAATGATCATTTAATTATCCCAAATATTCCATCGTCATATTTGATTTAATAATCAAATATTTTATTGAGTTCAATCTGTAATCCTTAAGCGCGACTATTTTTAATTCGTCACGTTATATGTAATGTTTTTTATTCGTGCTTTATTTACGTACGTACCGTACGTATGTTATATATTCATTTTTAAATTCTGAAAATTCTCGGGTATTACAGAAGCAGAGGTCATCAACCTCAAGAAAGACAATAAAGACCTAAAACTTCGGTTTGACAAATGGAATGGAAGGACAAGTGATTTTAAAGAAATATACTTTGTTCAAGACAAGAATTGTAGAGCTGCTTTGGGATCTTGTAGTATGGTTGAGATTCCCTAAGAGTGTCAATCTGTCAAACCCGCTTCTGATAAGGTGATGGGCAAACCTATTTCACCTAAAATCAAGAAGAAAAAGATGTCCTTTTCTGTCAATCATTCTAGGTATCCTTCTGCAAAAGAACAGTAGAAGAGTTTCAACTCTGCTGCTCAAATAAAGCAGAAGAGTACTGAGAAGGTTAGGAGAAATGGACCAAGTAGAAAATGCCCCTATTCTACTTATGTATACTATCCTCCCATAGAAGTATGGGATCAACCACTTCCACATCCAAGTTAATTTGTGGCCAACAGTGATTCCATATCCTATTGTACCATTGGAAAGATGGTACTGTGCTGCACCACCAATGCAACAGTGTGAATCCTTCTGTTCTACTAAAAGCAAAAGAGTTTGCAAGCCACAATACACAAAGCCAAAGATGTGCGTCCCAAATATGGGAAAGAAGGCCATAAGACCTATCACTACACTACCCCACCCAAGAAATCAACATGGGTATGGATACCTAAGACCAATTAAATAGAATCATATCTTGGGGATCAAATGATCTAACTGAAATATCTCGCAGGAGCATTGTAATCTAATATGATATCTGGATAGTGGATGCTCAAGACATATGACTGGATGCAAGGCCTTACTGTTAGACTTTATAGAAGAGGATGGTCCCCAAGTAATCTTTGGTGACAGTAAGATACGTAAGACTAAAGGTTATTGAATCCTTGATACAGTGCACTAGTCTTTAAACATGTGGCCTATGTTGAAGGACTTGGTCATAACCTACTGTCCATAAGTCAATTATGTGATAAGGGTTATAATGTGAACTTCATCAAAGGTCTGTGTGAAGTAAGGGATCTCAAATCGAATGAAATTAAGCTAATTGGGAGAAGACATGGCAATGTTTATATTGTGAATTTCATGAACTCTTCACCCAATGATACCACTTGCTTTACACAAATGAAACAAAAAAGGCACTATGGTTTTGATACAGGAGATTGGCACATTTAATTTTCAAAAATCTTTCAAAACTTGTCTCTCAGGATTTAGTTAGAGGCTTGTCAAGATTTAACTTTTGTAAGGACAAGTTATGTGCCTCTTGCCAGCATGGCAAGTGTAAAGATCCGAAAAATTGAAGATAATTTATTTTCTTAAAAAATAATAAAAATAGTATATTACTGAACATCGTAATTTATTCAACAGGGATATAAAATTCGTTTGTTAAAATCATGACAAAAATATGGTAAGAACTCAAAAATATCTATAAAAGTTAATTTCACGATAATTAATGTGAATACTAAATAATCGTATGTTATAATTTATTTTGCGGGGTTAAAAGGTTTATTTGACAATATAATAAGAAAAAATATAAAATACGAATGAAATACAATCATAATACGCAAATACGAGGAAATACGGCCTAAATCTAATTTTGATACTTATTTTTCTTTATGTCAATTTCTACTCCACCTAAATTAAATTATTTATCCACTAAATATTCACTAATTATTCACTAAATATGCACTAATTATCCACTAAAATTATTTTAATTGATTTATTTTTCTATAAATACAAACTCTCTTCTCCTTGAAAAACTTGTTACAAACATAAAAACGCTTTCTATCATGCAAGAAAAAAGATAAGAAAGAGAAGAGAAGAAGGAGAGTTTGAGGAGAAGAGGAGAAGTTAGGGTTATAAGGCGACGAGGATCTTTCATCATTAATAAGATAAGTTGATCATCTTTTTTTAGAAATTTTGTGAAAAATGATAGACTCTGCGATAAATTCCTAGTTTGATATATGTTTAATCCTCACATGTCTATTTTCTGATAAAATTGATAGATCATAATTTAGAGTTGTGAATCTCAAGATGCAAATCAAAACGTGTGGATATGTCAATCTGTAGAAACTGATTGCAATGATCCCTTTGTGACTTGATCCGGAATTACACAGAAATAGTTAGAAAATGAGCTTTATATCAATGGAAAGATCTTGAAGTCTAGTTTTCAAAACAGTTTAAAAATATATATTTAGAGTTATATTTAAGGAGTTATGAGCTGATTAATAAAGTAAGGTCAAACTATCTGATCTAACAAAAAATATAAAATTGAATGAATAAACTGTTATTATTGGTAACGTTGTGTGATAGCAACTTGAATTCAAAGGAAAGATTATGAAGTCTAGTTTATGTGAAATTTTACGAAATGATTTTGGAGTTGTAAAAGAGAAGTTATAAATTTAAACGTGTCGAAGGGTCATGTTGGACAGAATTCAAAAATGAACCGTTTTGATCCCGAAACAACTCCAAATGTTCACAAACACTTCTAACGATGATAAATACATAAAATCGTCATCATAGACTATCAAAATAAGTATCAAAAACTTTTCTCAAAGCTTGACATCACCACATAACATTACTATGACGATTTTTCAAGAAGTACGAATAAATATACTCAATTCCATAACGTGAGCAATCATTCACATGAGATGTGTCTTAATAGCATATCCTATTATATTATAGGACTTGGAGACCCTGCTCGTCGTCACTTAAGGACGAGGATGAATGTGTATATGTCAAGAACTGTGATAAAAGATAACGTTTAGATTTATTGTGTATGACGATGCGGATTATTATACCGTGAGTATAATAATATGCATTGAAATCTTTGAACGTAGTCACTAAATATGACTGACGTAAAATACTGACTGTAACTGCTGTGTGCTATGTGCTAAATACCGAGTGCTGTAGAGTGTTATTGTATTATGTCTTGTTTGCTGGTATAATGAGGGTGAATGTGTGAAAAAAGTGTAAATCCATAAATTGGTGAGATAATTCCATGATATAGAACACAAAGAGCGTCGTGTCTGTCACATGTGTTATACAGTGACTTGGTGGTGATATTCTTTCATGGGCCTTTTGGTATAAGAATATCTCACTGCAGGAGACCCAGGACTCCGGTTTGGCTGATCCCCTTTCGCGGATGTCCCTTTTATTAAAGTTGAATGAAACTTATCTATGAAATTGAATAAATCTCGCCAAAGGCACAATTATAACATTGAAGGTATCTATTGTCTGTCATCTCCGTGTGATTAACATGATGGTAAGTATAACAAAGTTGTGAATTAGCTAAATGTTATTGGGCTAAAGCACTAAACACAGCATGTTATGTTTTAAACAGATGCCTTATTCATAAATTGTACAACAAAACTCTTATAAGCTTTATAAAGGAAAAACTCCATCCATAAGTTACTTTCATATATTTGGGTGTAAATGCTTTATTCATATAAATGATAAAGTAAACAATGAAAGTTTGGGTCAAAAGTTGATGATGAAATCTTTCTAGGTTACTTTTCTGTCAATAAGGCTTTTAGAATACTGAACCTCAAAACTAATATAATTGAGAAAACTATTCATGTCTCTTTTGATGAGTCTGGCCATGCAAACAAACAGGATGACACTGAAGAAAATATAGTAATGTATGTTGACAAGAATGATGAATACGACAAAGAAGAACAACATACAGTAAAGGAAGCTGCAGAAGAGTCACCTGTAGTAGAGCCCCAAAAAACTGCAGAAGAGTTGCACACAGAAGAGCAAATGCTAGCTGAAGATGATACAAGAAAGTGAAGACAATGAACAGAAGATCATCCAGCTCAGTGCATCATAGGTGATGCAAATGATCCAATAAGGACTAGGAGGGCTACTACAGCAGAATGTCTTTCTGCATGTTTCATTTCTGAAATAGAACCTAAGAAGATTGAAGAAACCCTCAAAGATAGTGACTGTATCAATGCCATGTAAGAGGAGCTCAATAAATTTAAGAGAAATTAGGTATGGCATTTAGTTTGTAAACCTAAGAATTACCCTGTTGTAGGGTACAAGTGGATATTTAGAAATAAAAATGATGAAAATGGGACTATAATTAGGAACAAGGCTAGACTAGTTTCCAAAGGATACTCACAGGAGAAAGGTATAAATTTTGATGGAACCTTTGCTTATGTGGCTAGACTTGAAGACATAAGTATATTCTTAGTATATGCTGCTTATATAGACTTCAGGTTATATCAAATGAATGTTAAAAGTACATTCATAAACGAAAAATTGCATGAAGAGGCATATGTAGAACAACCACCTGGTTTTAATAACTATAAGTATCCAGAACATGTCAACAGGCCTTGACAAGGCTCTTTGTGGATTGAAACAAGCTCCAAGAGCATGGTATGAAATCTTGTCAAGTTTCCTTATTGATAATGGCTTTAAGAGAGAAAAGGTAGACACAACTCTTTTCATCAAGTATCAAAAGGATCATATTTTATTGGTCTAAATTTATGTTGACGATATCATTTTTGGGAATGCTGATGAGAAATTATGTGATAGACCTTCTAAGCTCATGATATCAACTTTCAGATGAATCTCACGGTGAACTAAAAAACTTCCTAGGTCTTCAAGTGCAGCAATGTGATAAAGGCACTTTCGTAAACCAATCTATGTATCTTAGAAATATGATTAAGAAGTTTGGTTTAGAAAATGCCTCCATAATGAAGACACCAATAAGACAACTATCAAGATAGATAAGGATGAATGTGAAAAATCAATTGATCAAAAGTTTACAGGGGCATCATTGGATCATTACTATACCTTACTGCAAGTACGCCCGATGTCATATATTCTATGTATGTTTGTACCAGGTATCAATTTAATCCTAAGGAGTCACACTTTACTGCAATCAAGAGGATCTTGAGATATCTCAAAGGGACTCCTGACTTAGGGTTATGGTATCCAAAGGAATCTAGATAGAACCAATGGGTTTCTCATATGTTGATTTTGCTGATTGCACAATAGACATAAAAAGTACAAGTAGATCATGTTAATATCTTGGTTCAAGATTAGTATCATGGTTCAACAAGAAATAGTCAACTGTGTCAACCTATACTGTAGAAGCAAAATACGTTACTACAGCAAGCTGTGTTGCACAAATCCTTTGGATAAAGTTTCAACTTCTTGACTATGAGCTAAGTATCCTTAAAACTCCTATCTATTGTGATAGCACATCTACAATTGTCATGTCTGAAAATCTTGTGTTCCATTCTTGGATAAAGCACATAGATATAAGATATCACTTTATTAGAGATCATATGCAGAAGGGTAATGTGAAATTAGAATTTATACCTACTAAAAGTCAAATAGCAGATATTTTCACAAAACCCTTAGAAGAATCTAAATTTATTTATTTTAGAGAAGAATTGGGTATGTTAGATTTAAATGAGTAAGGCATTAGTCCCTTAGAATGAACATTTCTGAAAATAGAGTGTCAAGCTACTGCAACAAGGTTCACACCTTACTACGATAATGCTTGGGAATTACCTTATTGTAGTAAAGTTTACCCTTACTGCAGTAAGATACATTGCACTAACACTGATCAATCACATCATTACTGTGATGTATTCCCAAGAAGCAGTTTGTGGCCATATTCACATCCCACCTTTTCCTCATTCAATTGAAAAGGTTTCTATTTTTACTATAAATAGGGACATATGTCAACCATTTCACTCTTTACGATTACCATACTGCATAAACCCTTTCTCTCTCTAAAATTCCCAAACACTCAAAAACACTATCAACTTCCAGAAACAACCAATGGCACTCAAAATGACCAAATCTAAGGACACAAGTGAACCCGAATCCTCAGAAACCAAGTTCCAAATAGGGTTTGTGGTTGATTTCGACACTCTTAATCTGACCAATGATGACATCAAAGAAGTCGTCAATTTGTTGTCACTTGCAGGTCTGAAATTTATCCTCGGGTACAACGTTTGATCTTTCTAGGGACGCTACAGTAATTTCTGGACGGTGTAAGAGAAGATGACAAGAACAACGTCACAGAGGATGATGATGGAATTAAGATTTCAGCTGAGGTTTTGGACAGGGACCTCACAATTGATGTAAAAACCTTGGAACAGGCTCTGATCATCCTTTGCGAATAATGACGGCTGCATTACCCCTCAAATATAAGTTGTTGGTAGATGAAGTCAAGAAGGTGTTGTTATCCAGGGAACACGCCAAAGATCAAATAACGGAAGATCAATTAGCAATCATAAGTGTCATTCTCCTAACGAAGAAGATGAATTAGACAAATATTCTTCTTCAACAAATGGCCTTGGGTTATAAGAAAAACTACTTTGGAAGGATTTGAAGCATGATTCTTGAACATGTTCTAGCCATCCCTACAAAGGAAGGAAAGAAATTGACTGTCAATAAGCTGATCAACTCAAAGGCCATCTCTAATTGGGTAGTGAAATGTAGCAGTAAGGATGTTGTCAAGACTACAGCAGCAGAGATTGTTAAGGCTTCACAAACAATAGTAGAGTTTGGGCCTTTTATAACCTAAAACACTGTCTAGCTTGTTATGTGGTGTCTTTAGAAGCCACAAAGGCCCCTACCTCAAGCAAGGCACTGAAGAAGGTCTTGAAGAAGAATGCCAAGAAGGGATTGACCAAGAGAAAGTTAGTCCTTCCTGCTAAGTCATCTCTCAGCAGCAAAACCTCTCAAGAGGCGAGAGCAAGCCCTATTACTTTACGATCTACTATAGCAGACTCCAACCCTACTCTTACTAACACAGAGGATGCTGTATCCACAAGAAGTCCTCCTCCTGTGATAGAAGTCCTCCTCCTGTAATCACCACGAACATAAAAACATATTTATATCATTTTTTTAATAGTCTTCTATCATTTATTATGTTCTTCTATCATTTATTTTTATTTTGTACACAATTCGTGGTAGAAGACTAATTCTATTACCAATTGGTGCAAACTATCTTCATTAATTAATTACCAATTAATGACATTAATACGAAGGGAAAAAGAGGCCAGTTTATCCAATGGTTAAAGAGAAGGTTGTTGTATCTTGTTAAGCAATGCTGCATTAGTCCTCTTTTTCGTTAATTTAAGAACATGAATTAGATTACGTCAATAAAACCTATCAAAATTATAAAAATATGAATCACTTTATATATACAAGCAACTCCAACATTCATATATAATCGAGCACGATCAACTAAAATCAATGCAAACTTTATCATCGTCAAGCACTACAATGATACAAACCATAATTGACAAAGGAGGGAGAAAGAAATTCATATGATATCAACGAGAACCTCTATCAATGTTGCATTTTAAAGACATCACTGGTTTAGGAATAAAGCGATTTAACTTTAAATATTTTCATAGTTTATCAAACTTCAACGTCGTTTTTTTTTTTTTTTTTTTGATGACGAGGGTGTCCGGGGCAGTTCGCACGCACCTCGACTAATCCCCCGGACACTGACCGAAGTCAACGGACGTGGCCAACATGGATTTTGAGGTTAGTAAAACTTCATTTTGATCGGATAAAACTTCAACGTCGTTTTATAGTCTTCTAATAACCAAATTAATCCAGGTAAATAAAAAAAAACCGTCTATTATGTATCTTTCGGTTCGATCCAGGACGTATAGGATGGTTATTGGAGCCTTGTCTCATAATGTATCGACTTTTCGATTGTCCTATTTACAGATTCACGCCCTGACCATTATTTGACCAGTACGAGTTTGCTGTGGCGATTTCGGTCTGATTCTTTATCTGATTTGCTACTTTGGAAATGCTTTACTCAACCCCACAAGGGACATGTTTCCCTCTTCAAGAAATGTAATTCTCTACACATGGGGTCATATGCCAACTCTATTGGGTTATTTGTTTTTCATGTGATGGCCTCTTTCATGGGCTGAACCCATAAGAGTAACAAAATTTAAGGAAAATTTTAGACCCTATTTGATATTTGTTCCGTTCCAGATTAATTATAATATTTTTTTTATTTGATCAATTTATAAAAAGAAATTCTATTTTAGTAACCTTTCAACATAAAAAAATACCAAATCAATCTCATCTGGTACAGTACATCTATTATTTCCTATACAGTAAACCTCATTATCACAAAAAAAAATATTCCTTCTTTATCAAAATTTACACAAGTTCAACACTCGTATAAATTCTTGTGTCAGATCAAAATATTTTAATAAATATGGGATGAAGGGAGCACCATTATTAAATTCGATTTTTGTTTGACTTATCGATGAAAAAGATGTCTTCAGTGTTATTTTCTATTTTTGAAATTGATGAAACGATGCTAAAAACTCAAAATCATAAAAAATGATTTCTATTTTTGTATTTTATTTCGTTTGAGTCAATCTAATACCTAATCTAATCTAATATATCTAATATATATATATATATATATATATATATATCTAATTACTCAATTTTGTATGAAGATC
>JAOVYX010022451.1:0-14602 GCA_035668315.1 Drosera spatulata
AACAGAACAAAATCAAATCAAACAGCATACAGTGCTGTTGGTTTCCAACAGCCAACGATCCAGCTCCGTAGAATCGAGGACTCGGTGAGAATTGAGCATCCCAACTTCTGAATACGACGAGGAGGCTGTTCCGTAATCACAAGAGTCGGCCAGGGAAGAAGAGACGATGGAAGAATATAGGTTTCTGATATGAAGCAAATAGATCCATACAAAGACATCAGATCAACTATTCAGCACCGATAAACTATTCAGCACCTAAGATAAATCACTAAGGATTAAGATCAATGAGATCGATGAGAACAGTACTGAATGCACAACGGGGCGAGACTAACAGGAGGATAAATGCTTCATGCACTAACAGGAAAATTTTGTGCCATGTACATAATGTATGCAACTCGTAAACATGTTCGGAAAACCTGATACTCCAACCACTTGAAAAGGAAAAAAAAAATAAAAAAATAACTCTGCCTACATAAAATATACACACTTGAACCCGCGTTTATGTATAATATGCTATAAAACATATGATGATACACCAAAGAATCAAATCCAACATAGAGAGTATTCAAAACAAACTATACAACATGTAGCATAATAAATCTGGAGACGCAGGAAAGCCTAGTCAAATCTAGATATGGGGCGTGGCCTAGTTCTTTTCTCGGGTCAACTAGTTCATGTCCCAGCCTCATAGTAAAGTGTATTGATCATCTTCATTCATCTTCATGAAGCAAACAATCGAAGACACAATCACAAGGAAGGAAGACAATTCCAATCCCCAAGCGCCCCAACCGATAACATCAGCGTGCTTCAAGATTGACGGTATAGCAATGCTTCCTACAAACGAAGCTCCGGTCAAGAACTTGGCAGCATTCTCCCAGCTGCAACATCACATGGGTAAAATGCTGTAGAGGATTTAAATTAAAGATAAAGCGACAAAGTGAAAGGAGAAGGAGTGCAGCATGTATATATGTTTTAGAAACAATAGAGGACGTACCCGCTACTGGATTGGTTAAAGTGTGAAGACGTGTCTGATCCCGCAAAAAATAACAACGGCATTGGGAGAATCACATACATGATTACTGCATTGGAAAATCAGCTTTTCATTTGAACAGATAAAGCCTATGCCGTTCAAAGTACAGACAAGAAAACAACGGAACTAGAGCATAAAAGGACAAACCCATGGGTCGCCCAAATATTATGGATCAATGCAGTGCAGCTAGCTCCATAGGAAACTCAGTCTGGTGAGATGAATCTAAGCAGCACTAACATTTCAAAAGACGATTCTTTATTTGGATTTCGGCAAATATAGCAGACGAGCGAAACCTAAATTTTAAAAAAAGGGAACCCCACATGAAATGTGGAAGAAACCCGAAATGTGACAGAAACCCGTTCTAGAATTTGTTTAGCTCATTGAAGCACTTATACTTAGTGGTATAAAATTTGGCAGAATGCATGTTTGACAGCATCCTTACTAATCCTACAAACAAACATGAAACCAGGAGTACTGAAGAGCAAAAGGTACATGCAAATATTGAAGGAACACGATAAAAAAAAAATAAAAAAATCACGGTCGGATCTCACTAAAATGGGCATGATTCTGGATAATAAGAACCTAAAGGAGATATAATTCACAGCAGAGTAGAAACCGTTATCACGTAAATGCAAGAGAAGCTACCTCCATGCGACTATTAAAAAGTATACACACAGATAGAATATGTGCCTCACCTGTAAGCATTGGCCACCAGTTAGCATACAGAGCACATGCCTGTGCACAACATACACAAATAACATAAGAACGCCACGCCTTACTACAGAATCCGATCATGCCATATTTTTCTTGCAGGTGGTCATAAAGAGGGGCAAGAGGAGACTAACCAAAATTTGTAAGGTGATTCCGGCAGAGACCAGAACTGCTAAGAAGGCTAATTTGCCCGATTGCAGGCATGCTACTAGGTGGCCAGGTAAATCAGCCATTGAACTGCTTGCTTCACCACATACAGAGAACTGAAGCAAAGCAGCTAGAAGAACAACCTTAAAGACAGTAAAGAAAAAGGCCTAGGTTACAAATATTGCATGAAAATTCAAATACGGTTGGAACTAGATAATCTTGGACTCTAAAAATTAAGTATATCAGCATTCGCGAAAGAAGAAGCTGAGTGACTATAGCATTAGCTTAGCAACAAGAAATGAACAACTCAGACAGCCTCTCAGGAGTCAGGGCTCAGGAGCCAGGGCTCAGGAGCCAGGGCTCAGGAGCCAGGGCTCAGGAGCCAGGGCTCAGGAGCTTCCAGATCATAAGACTATAGGAAGAGAAGTGCCAGGAACACCACGAATGAACTATCAGATGGGAACATTTAAATAGGACTCATGAGCGAAGTTTCTTGCCAATGATGTGCTATGCAAGACTTGCAAGTTTCCCAACTATGTTGAAGTCTTCCTTAGATCCCTTAGAAATCCTCTCTACCTACATATCAGGGAACTACGAGTTCCATTAAAGAAAATAATCAAGAAAACTTGACAATTTGCAGGGAGGAGACGAGATTGAGCATTAGTTTGAGAAGGTATAATGAAAAGAACCAACCCCGAATAACGAAAAGGCAGTGCATTAAAGTTTCTTCTTTGAACTGTAAGAAAGTCCATAAATTTTATCCTTTCTTTTGGATTTGATTGTTGATCTAGTTTAGAGACAAAAGAGGAAATTGCCCCGGCGTGAAGTAACCAGAGAAAAGGTATCCCTCTTATATGGTCTCAAAGAATGGGTTTGGATTTCAATAAACCTTCACTCGCTTGTGCTAAAACATGAAACAGAAGATCAATAAATAAACATTAAACTTCTGATTGCTACTTAGCTTTGAGTTTCACAAAACTAAAAAGAAAAAGGAAAAGGAAATATTGATAAAGTAGGGCTGTATGAAAAACATTGTGGATATGTTATGCTCACATGAGCAGAAACACATGGCATAAAAGGTAGCAGAAAATATGCGAAGAACTTTTCCGATCAGAATTTACGAGCAAAGAACCACGTCATTGATGTGGAATTTAACGTTGAGCAATAGGAATATCTTCTCAACATTTGACCAATATATAATGCAGAGTTTACCAAGATATAATGCAATGACTAACAATTAATAACCATGACCAACCCACAGTTGCATCCCCTTCATAGGCTTTCTATTATCACAAGCGATAAACAGAGGCACGAAAACTTTTTGTAAAAGCTAATGTAAAATTCTCAAGACAGATTGACAACAACGAAGTAGCCTCTACCATGTCTACATAGAACTAAAAGGAAATCAATGTCCCACAAAGAAGTGGATCAGAGAATTCCGAAAATCAGTAGATGAAACAGAAACAGAAACGATAAAAACTTTCAGCCTTGCAGGAAGGAGACAGAGGCCTCTTTAGATCATTAGCAACTGCATACCGCTGGACAGAAATCTTTCTGACCATCGTAGTACATTTGGTGACCACAGATTAAGAATAAAGCGATACTTGTGAGGCAATATTACTGAAATGACCGACACTCAGCAAAACTAATATGAGAACAAGAGATTAGAAGTAGATAAGCTTTTTGTATCTAAAGATGGAAAGGGATGATAGAAAGACACACAATTGAGATTGTGAGAAACCAGTCCTTGAACCTACTGAGGACTGCTTCTGAAACAATAAAGTAGCTAGGGACCCTGGAAGTAACGAGGTAAAACTTTTGGGTGCATTGAGTTTATGTTTTATAAGTCTTTCGAAGGCTAGAAAAGAAACCCTTGTCCCCAGGAATGTAAAATCAAATAAAACATATCTAGACCCAGAATTCCGACCAAGGAGAAGATGATGGCATCTCAAATTCTCTGAATATATATACAATGAATGTGACTTGCTATGTGGTGGGCATAAGCATATGCAACATAAAGGACAATGTTATGATGAGTACTATGGACTGCAAAATTTATTTCTGGTAACAGTGTCATGAATCATTTTATACGTTAACGATTATAGAATGTAACTGAAACCTCTAACTAAATGTATAGGGGTATAAAATTGTGTGTGACCATATATCATCCACTCCTTGTAGTTTCTATATTCTTCTTGGACCGTACTTAACAATCGTATGTTTTTGATCGATACTTAGTGAATAGAGAGGCCAAGGTTGCACGGATATGTCCTGATTCATTTTGCTCCTACATATGTATCAATCTTGTGCTGGTCACTTGAGAACATAATACAAGCAAAATCAAATTTATTCAAGTAGCAGCAAAGCTGAATTAATCTTTGTTATTAAGCAAAAACTCAGTATCTCAAAATATTCAACAATTGCATCATATATTCTTACTGACCCTAATTAAATAAACTGCAAAGCATACATCACATGGGTAATAATAAACACACTAGAATACTGCCCCGTGTGCTGCACGGGATGAAAAATTATAAAGAAATAATAATGTTAAATAATAGTGATAAAAGCTATTATTTTATTATACTAAATGAAGATTTCATATATAAAATTGTTAGGATTTTTTATCATTATTTGTTTGTGACAGATTTTGTATACTGAAGTGAACCGTGTGCATGCATATATAGTAGATAGAACCTGATGGTGCTAATCCACTCCATAAATGCTAATTCAACTTTGAAGATAAACTGTTCTTTTCAACTAAAAGCTTGTTTCCAGATCAACCAAATCATCGGGATCGGTTTTTAGTGTGAACTGTCATTTTTATTTGATCCAAATATGTTGTGTTAAATTTGAGATATTAAAGATTATATTTAGTTTAGGTAAGTTAAAGACCTAACAATTTATAAAAAAACTAAAATCATGATTATTAAATTTAGATATGATTTTTATTTTTCTAAATGAGAGTTTTACCATGTAGAATCACGGTAATTAAATTTTGGTATATATATTAAATTAATAAAAATCAAGTTATGGTGGTTAATGAGAGATAAAATCGGGATGTTATTTTAATTTTGATTGATTAAGATATATGTTAGATTAGATTTTATTTATTCGGTTTTAATTTTTTTAATTGATATTTTTTAAAATGACAATAATGATTTTATTTAATTGGTTTTAATATTTAAGTGTAATTTTTCAAAAATAACAATAATGTTCCGTCATACCGTTTGTCATCGAAATGGTTTACCGTATTTGTCACGCTTAAAAGCGAGTGGATAATACGCTGTATATTAGATAGATTAGATTAGTCTTCAATCTCGATTATTAGATTGAATTAAAAGATAGAGATAGAAAAATCAAGTGTAAAACACGACTTATAAAATAAAATCGAAAACTTGTTCGTCTGTATTAATGTATAAGAAGAAAAAAATAATTATTGTTTTGTGAAAAAAAGTTAATATAATATCCTCATAGGTAAGATTATTTATAGTTATTTAATAATGATTTCATATAAAAATATAAAATTTTAAGGATTTTTTATATTTCTTTGTGAAATATTTAGTATATATGATGATTATATTTTTTCATTTGATTCAAATATTTTAGGTTAGATTTGAGATATCAAAATTTATTTTTAATTGAGATGATGATAAGATTATAGATATGATTGTTTGGATATTTTTAACTTTTTGATTAAATAGTTATGTTAAATTTAATATCGTCAAGATTTAATCTTGACCGTTCAATTCATAATCAAAGGTCATAAATTAATTAGATAAGATCCTGTTAGTTTAAATAAAATGAAATTACTTGATTACCCATTAAAACTTTTAAATGACAATAATGTCCCGTCATACCGTTTGCCATCGAAATAATTTGTCGTGATTTTCCGCGCTTAAAAACGACTGGATAATACGATATATATTAGATTATTTACTCAAATCTTCTTAGAGGTGCACTAGTCGTATATGGCATTTCTACTCTGGTGAATTTTGATGGCTTGGGGCTTGAACTTGTCAAACTTGGCTAGAATGAAGGACAGAGAACAATTGCAGAGAAATCCAGCCTAGACAACCTTTTGGCAGCAGGAAGGACCATTTAACTTCCCATTTCCAAAAATGGCCTTGGATATCTTCACCATTTAACTTCCCATGATTTGATGGTTTTATCAATGCAATCTCCCAAGAACTTATAGAACCTAGGTCTCGACTGGGGTGGTAATTTTAGACCGAACCATGTATCACTTGGAGTAGGCTTTCAAAAGACTTCCTCTTTTGCAATGGCCATAATAGCAATAGAGCTAAGAACCAAAGCCAATACTGTTATTACTGATACCTTTTCCATATTCTCCAAAATGAGAGATTTTTAATATTATTGTTTTCTTTCTTTCTTGTTGAAAGAGAATATTGCCCCGAGACAACTAGAACAAAGGTGTTGAGATATATAGTTTGAAGAATAGAGATGAGTTTCAATTCATCATTAACCTTCATTTACGATGTTTAATTATACTAATCAACACAATTAAACTGCCTTTTTTTTCTTTTCAAAAAGAAACTGCCTTTTTTTCTTTTCAAAACGAAACTATTTTTTTTCTTTGGAAACGTAAACAGCCGATTTTATAAAACTAGAGAATTGAAAAAAACATTAATTAAAACAAATCCTTCCAAAAAAAGGACCTTGGCAATTAGTATAAGTATTTCTTTGCAATCAAATTATTATTAAACTCTCAATAATCAAGAGATGCAAGGTATCTCAAAGCAGAAGGAACAGGCTTGTGTAAATAAGTAATTTGTATAAGTAATTGCTGTAAGTAATTAGTATCTCAAATTATTATTTGACTCTTATAAGAAATTCATTTACAATCAAATTATTTTTAGACTCTCAATAATTAAGAGATGCAAGGTATCTTAAATCAATAATTAAGAGATGCAAGGTATTTCCAGATGATAGAGAATTGAAGTGTAAACTTCAATAGAATTTATTTTTACTCTCTCATTAAGATGGCAAATATTTAACTCTTTAATATTTAAATAGTTTCAACAAATCTTAACTACCACTGATTTGGCCCTAAGAAGCGAGGAAAATTCTGAGCAGGCAGTGATGAGATTATTTATCTAAATACTCCAACTTCTCATGAGATACTTATAGTGGGCTAAGATATGTTGTCTGTGTTCCTTGGAGGCTTGGAGTCGTCTATATTTCATTTTTGGGCATGTGTTTTTTTTCATATCACTAGATTACTAACCCGTATGTTACACGATAAAAAATTATAATTGATAAAAATAATATTAGATTAACTAAAATATAATTATATCTATGTCATTAAAAAGATTTTGAACTTATTGATCGTCTTATGGTTTTAACATAACCCAATTCACATCATATATCATGTTCCAAATAAAACTTGATGACTTTTTTTATATAAAATAACTTGATGAATTTTATAAAAATTTCAGCATTTATAGATAAATTGATCAGAGTGTTTAAACTATATATTATTATTTTTATACATTGCTATTACATACTATTTCTATACATTATAATGTACTTTTTCCGTCCCATATATTTTGTAACATTCACTTTATGCACGTAAATTTAGATCTACCTCCTTCGTTCAACTCTAATTTTCAACCACACAATAGTTCTCCCTCCACCTATTTTAATTCCTAACCACACGGTACTTTCTATATATCGAAACATTGCAAAAATTTTAGGACACCCCAAATGACAAAAAGATGCAAAATCTATGGGACGGAGGGAGTAATATTCAAAGTCGATTTTTAGATAAAAATTGATGACTGAATTCAAAATATTAAATATCCATTATAAATAATGACTCATGAAATTTAATAGAGTTTTTACATAATATAGAGATTATTGTGGTTAGATGACTAATAGTCAATAGAAGATTTAAGGAAAAATTACCCGAAGATACTACTTAGCAAAAAAAAAAAAAAAAAAAAATCACCGATAATACCACCCCTTCTATTTTTTAAATGAAAGTACCCCACTAACATTTTCTTTTTTTCTTTTTTTTTTTGAAAATCAAATCGAGCTTTTCCATTTTGCAAGATCTCTTCTGATTATTTTTTTCTAAAAAAAAAAATTGCTTTCCACATCTCAAAGATATGGTGTCATGTTCAAAATGCAAAACAATTATTTCCAAACAAAATAAATTGGACTTGTTCGTTGGTTCCACGGAGCGGTGGAAAAATGGGAGGCCACATGTGATGAACAAATGCCACAGTTTCGACGACGACAACGATGATGTGGTGGTGATGGACGATGGCGGCGACGATGGTTGAGTGTCCTCTTTTGGGTGGTTTCGACCACGACGATGTGGTGGTGGTGGACGACGGCGGCGATGGGTGGGTGTCGACAACCAGTATAGTAGTTTAGCGTCAGTATTTGTTGTTTTGTCATACAAGAAAGTTAGTTCATGCTGCTTTATCACTTAGATGCAGCATATGGATGCAATCATGCAACAAATTGGAAGCTACTTTTAATATGGAGTTGACGCGCAATGATGATTTCAAACAGACAGATGCTTTTCCATGTATAAGATTATCATGATGTCAATTTGTTTGCCCCTGATCTTTTAGAGCACACATAGAGTCATGACATTGTTACTAAATGATCGACTTTGCCTAAGCATTATATGCTCTTTTCACGCCTGGATAAGAACTCGAAATCACGTTACTGGTTTTCATGTTCTTCGTTGTGTTTGTGATTCAGGTACTCAGTGAGAGAGTGGTCATGCTCATGCACACTGCTTCTTGCTCGGACTCAAGATGTAAAGGTACGAAATTCATCGACGGTGTGGATTTTCTCTCTGAAAATCTAATATAATATAATAAACATCTTCGAAAAAGACTATCATATACAATACGTCTATTTTTCACAGTACGTTATACGCAACGTTTAAATATAAGAAAAGTAGGAGTTCGCAATGTACCAAAAAACTACAATACGTCTAATTTTATCACAGCTCATCTACTTCATTCACGTTATTACTTCTTCTTTCATTTCTTTCTTTCTTTTTTGTTTTTTTTTTTTTTTTTTGTTTTTGTTTTGGTTGCAGTACGTGCGCTTGCATGGCGTTCTTCCTAATAAGGATCGACGATAAAGAAAAACGAAAACGATTATGAATGAGAATGACAGCCCTTGAGAACCCGTACGCCAACATCTTGGGAATCAGTACGTTAACCTCAACAATCACTACGTAATCCTAATATCGTAGTGGCGGCATCGACAATGATGGCGATATATCACGACGGTGACGTCAACTTAGGAAAGTCAATATTGGATTAAAAAATTTTTATGTTTGGGAAAAATGATCGTGTAATTGATTGTAATTGATCATAGGGTACTTGATGAGAATGAAATTATAGTGGAGTGCTTGTGTGTGATTAAAATTAGATAGGGATACTTATCAAGAATTCTCCCAACATATAACCATTATTTTTCTGTTAAATAAAATAATTGTATAAAAAATCTTCTAGTTTTATTATAACGGTTGATTTTTTTTATCTTATAAATAATTTATACATTATTGTTAGGATCTTTTTTAACTTTTTTTTGGAAGGAGGATCTTTAAAAAATCTTAGCATTTAATCTCAATTGTTTAAACTATATATACTAGAATACTAACCCGTGCGCTGCACGGTAA
The DNA here is from genome assembly GCA_035668315.1 of Drosera spatulata. Taxonomy (NCBI): domain Eukaryota; kingdom Viridiplantae; phylum Streptophyta; class Magnoliopsida; order Caryophyllales; family Droseraceae; genus Drosera; species Drosera spatulata. The sequence goes on from JAOVYX010022451.1 coordinate 9,561, forward strand.
TAGATTATAATAAAAAGAAACAGGATTACATAAACTTAAATATCATTTATATGTATATGATATAAAAGATTTTGAATGTGCTGATTGTCTTATGCAGGTTTTTTTGAAATATGTCAACGTTTATAGCTGAATTAATTTAGTGAAAATTCCTATGGGGTACCATTTTGGAGAGTTATTTCCAAGGAGGTATCACCAAAGGAACTTTATTCCCATAAGGTATTACTTTTACAAAAAAAAAAAACACCCAACTTTTCTAAATTTGCCCTTTTTCAAATTTTCTCACTCTTCCTTCGTCGTTGTGCTCCTCTGCTATGGCTGAGCTCCTCCTCCCTGGCGAGATCTCTGCAGATCGAAGGACCGGTGTGGGACTCGTGATCTACGAGAAAGGTACTCTCCATCGTCGATGACATGGATTTGGGGGTTTCGATTTGGGAAATTAGGGTTTTGATATGGTGATGGTGTTCGTTGATGACGGAGAGTGTTAGCAATCGGGGAAATGGGTATATAAACTGATGCTTACAAGGGATTGATTTGCAGGGAGCGAGGAGAAATGTGAAGTTGAGAGGCTCGGGGTGCTGGAAAGGATAAAGTTGAAAGGGGCTTTGAATTCTTGTGGGATGCCTTCGCTTGAATTCTTGTCTGAATCTCAATGTTGTTCGTAGCTATGTGCTAGTGTTCTATTTTTTTTGCTAGTGTTGTATCTGATATTACCCGTGGGTGTAATCACACAAATTTGTCATATGAGCAAGAGTCGATCTACTTGAGGGTTATGTTTTTTGCATTGACGTACTGCTTTTTGCATAACCGTACTAGCACGCCTAAAAGTAATATGCTTAAAATAAACCAATTTTGACATACTATATTTTGCATAGGCGTATTAGATTTTACATTGACAACTAGTTTGTGTATACACCTACTAGTTTTTTTTAGGCATATTAGATTTTTCACAAGTACTACGTCTCTGTTCTAGTACTAGTATGCCTGAAACATACCAATTTTGATGTAGTAGATTTTTCCTAGGCGTATAAGATTTTACATAGACCTACTAATTTTTTTTCCTAGGGATACTAGTTTTTGTTTAAACGTGATAGAGTTTTTAAAGACGTATTAGTACTCATCAATTTATTTAGACGTACTACTTTTTCAATTTAGATAGGTGTACTACTTTTAATTTAGACGTACTACTTTATCATTTGTATTGACATCATACTTTTTGTTTAGGCGTACGGTTTTCAGTTTGTAGGCCTAGTGCTTTTGTTACCAAAAAATGTTTTCCTCTCTCCTCCTCCACCTCTCCTCGCACCATTCTCAGCCAAACGATCCGATCCCTCCGATCCTTTAACTCGAGGCATTGATCGAGTGAGGCGACGAGGATCGTGGTCTGTTCAGTATGGATCGAAACTCCTTTCAATTCATCACCAATCATACAACAACAATCACAATCACAACAATAAAAAATGCAAAAAGGAAAACTTGAATCAGCTGAATCGAATCAACATGCTTTTGCGTGAGTAGATTGTGTGATAATTGATGATGATGATTATGATGACGATGGAGATTTGAGGAGTGATTCGAATTCGCAATTGGATGCATTAGATTTGTGAAATACTACTGTTTGTGTGTTTTGGGTTTTGTTTGAATTGTTGTTTATGTGTTTGTGGGCTGAGCATCGAGTGATGGATAAGGACGACGATGGGCATGGCACCATCGGGCGATGGAGCTGGGCGTGGCGGCATTGATGAGCACGATAGGGGCGGAGGGGACGGAGGCGGTGAAGGAATCGGGATAGGTGTGGAGGGATAGTATGGATATTTTTAATAAATTAGGATCTCTTGGGAATTAAAACTAGTTGGTGATATCTCCTTGGAATAAAATCTTCCAAGTGGTACCTCCCGCGAATTCTCCCATTAATGTAAGGATTAAAGCTATATTTTACTATTTATATGCATTATGTATATTTTATTAGTATTTGAAATATATTATTAAATGAAAATAGAACGATGCAAATTGAGTGATCCACTATAAACTTCGACTTATAAAGAAAATAAAGTTCTCACTTGATATAGAGATTGTTGCGATTATATGGTTTGATAAATGATATGATTAAGATACAGTTTATTTAATAAGTTTTTGTGCGTTTTAAAGTGAATGGAGTTGTTCTTATGGTGTTTTCTTTTAATTATTGTTGTTTTATAAAAGATTTATACATATGATCATTAGGATTTTTTTAAAACTTATAATCAAATAGTTAAGTTAAATTTGATATTGTTAAGATTTAATATCGACCATTCTACATGTAATCAAATGCCAGAAATTAATTGGATATAGATAGTTTTGATCAAATAGTTAAGTTAAATTTGATATTGTTAAGATTTAATCTCGACCGTTCAACTCGTAATTTAGATAAAAATTCTATTAATTTAAATTACACGAAGTTATCCGATTGTCTTTTAAAAGTTTTAAAACGACGAAAATATCCTGCCATGCTGTTTGCCATCCAGATGTTTTTCGTCTGAAAGTTTTATGTAATTATATATATAATAGAGAATAGAGAATAGATTGGTCAATAATGGTAGGAAACCTATTCATTGGTAATCCCCAATTTCGCAAATCTTCTAGTTGTTATATTGATTTGGGGATCAAACCAAAATATGACTAAATACCAAAGCAAACTTGATCAAATAAGGGTGACTTTGGTTAGGGGTTGTTTGGTATCACTGCCAAAACTGTGAAAACCAAACCAATAATAGAAACAGAAAACCAGCAATGAAAACCAAAATCACTTTATAAAATAAAATGATTTTGTGTGAAAGAAAAATTGAATACTGCATTCAGATGAATCAGGAATCAGAAACAGAAAACCATTTTTTCTGGATTTAGGTTTTCAGTTTCCGTTTCATCAATTTGAGAATCAAAAAACAGGAAATAGGAAACAGAATCAGAAACAAACACTTCTACTTCATCAGCCAGTGAAAGGAAAACAGAAAACAGGAATCAACAACGATATCAAACAGGCCCTAAGAAATAGATTGCCATTTCTAACATCCCATGTCAGAAATTTCCAAGTTTTCCATATCATCGTCGCTCATAGGAGGATTTTTTTTGCTAAGAAAGGGAAGGATCCTTAAATTGATATAAAAACCGGTCGGCAACCTAAGAATATGCTCTATTTCTAGAGGAGGAGTTTGGCTAACGGATTAGACACTCAGTCAAGTATGTTTGGAATATGGGTTTGAACTTGTGAAGCATCCAAACGAGCATCCAAACGTATAAAGGGTCAAGCTACAGAAGTATCCCTATATTAGCAATTCGAAACATTGCGATGGAGTTGGTTTATCCATTTACTCCTGTATCACAACTCACTACCAAAGATGTAACTCTGAACATCATTATCAAGCACAAGGCTAAACTAAACCTCAGATGATTAGCCAAATCACTTTTCTATCAATCCGAACATCTACTGATAGAACTCCAATATGAGGAAAAAAACCAATTTTCAAGAAATTCGACGAAAGAACATCCAAAGACAATGCAACATTCTCAAACAAGCTAGAAAAGCTTGAAAACCGAATCGAGAACAAGGAAAGTAGACGACGCACCAGGAAGTCAGTGATGAAGAGCACTGATCCAACTCTCTTTGACAAACCCAGCACACGCACTCCTTCGGTTTCGAGTCGAAAACAATTACCCTAAACCTGCAAAATATATAATTTCAAGGACCACAAGAATAGACGCTAAAAATTAGGATCCATCTCATAATCATCATCATCAATCATAACGTGTTATCGAACCCTTGGATCAAAACTTCGTGTCCATTCGAGGAACTTACGCGGGAAAATTCCCGATCGGTTCGATCCCGGATTCAAGTTAGGGGTTTGAGTATATATATGCTGAATGGAGACTGGGAAAGTATATGCACCGGAGAGTGAGAGTCGGAGATGGACAGCGTGCGGATTGATGTTCGCTAGAAGGTAGGGAGGGTGATCAGCAATCGACCGGCGGGGTATTGCTTTGATCGCCGCCGGTATAACTTGTGAGTTTTGGAACGGAGAGGAGTTCAGAGGGAAACAAAGAATAAAACTTAGAGCTCATTTAATATACAGAATAAGAAACATTATAAAATTTTTTAATCCCAATAATACTACGTTTGATGGTAAATTGCACCCGTGATTAACAATCTCATTTGGGGTAAGGCCTCTTAGCCCCCTCATTATTAGTGACTTCTTCTCATGTCACTAATAGTCCCACCCAATTATAAAACGTCCTTTATTCACTATCCGTCTCCCCTTTCGTTATTGTCGCCATCGTTATCTGTCGACCGCTTGTCATCCATTACCGCCAACCATCGTTTGTCAATGATCGTCGCCGATCAATGTCTGCCACCGATTGCTGACGACCACCACCAATCATCGGCGACTAGTGTCCGCCATCGATCGTTGTCGATCATCGCCCGTCTTTGGTCACCGCCCACCTCTACCTATCTCCGCTCGCCATCGGCCAGCCGCCACGGATCAGCATCGATCATCGCCCGTCTCTGGTCGCCAAACGCCTCTTTCCTTTGCTCGTCGTCAGTCGTTGCCTATCTTCGTTGGTCGCCCGTCTCCGCTCATCGCCTGACCACCGCTAATGATCGCTCACCGTTGACGATTAACCATCGTCGTCCAATGCATATCATAACATACATCAGGGATCCAACTGCACTCGCATACGGCACTGAGGCCATACTCTTCACCTCATCCTCAGTCTTCGGTGAGAGCTTCGAGGATAGCTTGAAGTGCGCTCCCAGGGAGTAGAAATGGGTTTGGCATCTTTCATGCCAAATCAGTCAAGAACCTTCTCAATATACTTCTTCTGGCTCAAGGTCAAGACTTCATGCTTCCTATCCCGCTCGATCTCCATGTCCAAAATCTTCTTTGCTCATATCAAACTCACTACTGAGTTGCGCCTTCAACCTGTCAATAGTTGCCTTGCCTCTACCAGCGATCAACATATCATCTACATAGAGTAAAAGATATACCTGACTCCCATCAGGTTGTTGCTGA
>JAOVYX010022452.1:0-14599 GCA_035668315.1 Drosera spatulata
TTTTTCGTTTTTATTTTAGCTACGGATCCGTCGTAAATATATATGTATTAGCGACGGAATTTTTCCGTAGCTAAAATTTTCCGTAGCTAAAATGGTATTTTTTTTGTAGTGATTACATAGTAACCAACATGATTTTATTTTTTTACTTTAAAAAAAATCAAAACTTAAACACTGACGCACTGTTTCAAAGCAAAACAATGCGGCAGTTCAAAATGATTCGTTCACAAATCAAACTAAACAAAAAAAAAAAAAATCAAAAATAACATATACCGTGAAAGCACCATCTTTATGAGTTGTAATTCAGCTCGAGACTCATTCGTTCACAAAACAACATATATACCATCTCAATCATCCTCAGAGATATATTTTGGGATCGAATTGATCGATTAGGGTTTGCCTGATTTGGGGGTTTTTGCGTGGTTGTGGTGGAGGCATGGTGGCGGTTGCGGCAACGACGGCGGTGCGATATGGAGATTGAAGAAGTTTGGGAAGGGATGCGGTGATGATGGAGGCATGGTTGCGATGGTGGTGGAGGAGGCATGGTGGCGACGGTGGTTGTGATGTGATACCAAGATTGAAGAATTTTCGGGAGGGAGATGAGAGTTGTATAAAATAGAAAATATTTTACCGTGTTGTATGAATTAAAAATTATTTTGTAAAATATGTATCCAAGGGGAATTTTTGCATATTTTTGCATATTTTATCGTGTTGCATATCTTTGTCGAAAAATCAAAGAAAAGAAATGAAACTTAATAAATTTAGCTACAACCCTATGTGACGGATCACAATCGCCCCTACCCCTCCCAGACTCTCATCGTGACATCTATAAGTTTTTTTTTCAAAAAAAAAAAAAAAAAGACACAAAAACTTACAATCAAAACATTAAGGACATAGAATAAAACACATATCTAAACACAAAATCAAAAATAGAGAATCCAAAACATCCAACTATATATCTAAAAGCTATATGTATAGGTTTTTACTTTAATCATTTTCATCGTCATCGTCATCCTCATCGTCATCCTCATCCTTGTCATCCTCATTCTCATCCCCGTCCTCTTCTTGCACCCCTTCCTCTTCCTCGTCATCTTCATCGTCCTCTTCCTCGAGGTCATCTTCGATCTCATCGTCAAGAGAGACAAGTGAGACTTCTATATGAGAAATGTCTTCTTGAAAAGCTTCCTCTTGAATGGGGGCATTAATCATCCCTCTGTCTTCATCCTAAACACCACCAACCAATGATCTCGAGCCTTGGTGAGGCTAAGATATGGAGCATAGCATACTTGTATATCTTGATTTTTCAATATAAAAGAATCATAGCCCCCTCGATACTTCTTCGGTCTGTCAATCTGAACCAGCTTATATTTTTCGTGCACATTGAGGCCTCTGTTAGAATCAAACCAATCACACTTGACAATGATCGTTCTATATGAACGTTCCGTCCCTACGTAGTGCAACTCCACAATCTCTCTCAAAATCTCATAATAATAAACTCCATTGCCTTTAACACATACCTCATAGTTTATAGTGGCTTTTCATGAGCCATAGTCGTATATGTCAAACAAATATCCGTTGATATAATATTGTGGATACTTGTACACTTAAACAGCTGGTCATGTTCCTAGCCTATGGACCAAGTCATTAACAGAATATTTGAAGACCTGCATTTAAAAGGAATGAAGATGTTGAGAATTCGATTTCTGAAAGGAGTACTAATCAATTCATTGTGATTCAAAACTCATTCTACTTATAAAGTTTTGAAGCCATGAAGGCCATAAATCTCCAAATCTGCTCCAAACTTTTTGGACGGATCTTAAACACCACATTCTTAACATTTCTGCCTCGAATAATCTATGATTGATAACACTTGATATATGAGATAAAGATCTTTTTCTCGAAAGTATGATAATTTACTAAAATATTTAATAAATAGAATGATTTTCATATCTCTCAAAAGGAGAAATTTGCTCATAATTTCATAAAACAAATCTATGAGCGGTTTTTTGATCTTGCTCAGCTAAGACATCCTTTCTCCCCTTCTTCCTGTCATATCCCTTATGCTTGTGAAATACCCTTGGCATATTAGGATCATCAGGCTCATTTGAAGCATCACAATTGTGAGGGGGATTTTGAGTTTTTGTGTCCACTTTTTTCAAAAGTAATGTTGGTGAAAATTGCTCTGTATCTTCATAAGATATGCCTCATAAATGAAGCCCTCGACATGTGCCTTATTATCAATTTTACCTTTCATGTGATGCAAAAACCTGAAAATAGATATCATTCATAATTTCAAAACACTTAAAACATCATTAGTTTAAAAAATCTCCAATAAGGGAAAAAATTTTTTTATAATGCATAAGATATACCTCTCGAAAGGATACACCTATAATACACAGGTCCAGCAATTTTTGCCTCAAATGGAAGATGTAAAGGCAAGTGCTCCATAGAATTGAAAAAAGATGGAGGAAACAACCTTTCTAACTTGCATAGAATCTCTAGGTTCCGCATCTCCAATATCTCCATGTCCTCGTGGAGTATAGTATTACAACACAGATATCTGAAGAACAGGCTCAACTCCATGAAGGCATTCCACACATGAGGTTGCAACAATTCTTTGAAGGCTACTGGAAGTACCTTTTGCATGAAATCATGACAATCATGACTCTTCAGGCCCTTCAAATATCATTCTTTATCACGAACAAAGCGTCTAAAATTGGATGCATAGCCATCAAAAAACTTCAGTATTCTGATCCATTCACACAATACCCTTCACGCCTTCTACTTCAACACATAAGGGGCCTTGGGCATAATCGTTTTCTCGATGTCTCGTCTATTTTTCAATCTTCTCAACACCAACTTTGGACGCTTGTAATACAATTTGAGATCTTTTCTAGCCGTCATTGGGTCTTTGGTCTTTCCCTTCACGTCCATGATAGCGTCAAATAGATTATCAAACACGTTCTTCTCAACATGCATGATATTAAGATTATACCTAATAAGCAAGTTATGCCAATATGACAATTGCCAAAAAACAATGCTCTTCTTGCTTCAATTGTGAGTGACATGGAAGTAATCGGCATTGAAAGAGAACACACAAGCACGCATCTCATCATCGTCATATATAGGGATTGGATCATCATAATCAATCTTTATTCTTCAAGAACCTGCTTCTATTGACTCGAAACAGATGTCCATAAGGCAGACAACAACGATGACATTCAAGCCATGTTTGTTTTTTTTTTTTTTTTATCATTCTTCAGAAGGACTTGGTATGCTCCATACAATAAGGACATGCCAAACTTCCAGTCATGCTCCATCCAGAAAGCATTCCATACGTTGAAAAATCACTAACAGTCCATAACAGCGCTGCCCTCATCTGAAAGTTCTATCTCATGAAACATCATAAGTGGGCTCGCCAAACTTCTACATATGAGTCAGCTCCTCGATCAAGGGCTATAATTAAACGTCCAGGTTCCCCTTCGGACTCGTCGATCTTGGAATGATCATAGAAAACATTATGTTTGGAGTCTTCATGCACAGCTCTCTGGTGGAAGATTATACGGAGTCAACATGACAGGTCAGCACGAGTACTCAGCTCCAGACTTTCCGAAAGGAGCAAACCCATTGGTGCATAGACCCAAACGAACATTGCGAGGTTTAGCAGAGAACTGAGAAACTCCTTGTCCAAATGCTTCCAAGCTTTACTGTCCGAGGGATGCGACATCACATCCTCAAAGCTTCGATTACTGACGTGCCAAGACATCATCTCTGTTGTGCTCTTGGTTGCATACAAATGCTGCAACCTCGGGGTGATGGAAAAATATCACAACACCTTATGAGCCACGCCTTTCTTGCTTCGAAGATTGTCTTTGTACCTTTGTGTCCCATAGTTGAAACACATCTCTAAGTTCTCTGCATCCTTCCAGAACTGTATGCAAACATTGGGGCATATGTCTATCTTCTGAATAGGAAGACAAATGCCTCTCAACAGCCTGTTTGTTGAGTACAATGTGCTTGTGGTCACATTGTCTTCCAGACAAATATCTTTCAACAACGCGACAATGGCATCAGTCGTCCCATGTCCTATGTTATACTCATATCTAATGTTCAACAAGCTGAAAGTAGCCTCTAACTTGGACACTCTGCAACCAGGATACAAAGACTCCTTAATAGCATTCAACATATCGAAGAAAGGATTGGAAGGAGGCGACAGACTGTCATAAAAAACATTCATCGTCTCATGATCCATACCCCCGGAATAAGCAGACCCAAACCCATCCACAACCATAATCCTCATAAGGATTTGAGCGTATCGTTCTTGAGGCTTCCCCTTGGTCAACCTCACAGTGTTACATCCATACCCAATAATTGGACACAAATCCCCTTTCATACAAGTACACTATCGCTTTATCCGCCGTTTGATATATCCTATAGTGGCACTTGATACAAGGGCACCTCAAGTGTCCGGGATAATTGAAAGTCTGATTCTCAGGGGCAAAGTTCACAAACTTTTGACGTTTCTGGCAAACACGGTGTTCAAATATCCATCAACAAGCCGTTCATACATCCATGATCTATCATAAAATCATGATAAATCCGATCCCATCTTTTTGTCCATTAAAACAAGTACCATGTCAAATAGATTACATATAGATCACACATTCACCTAATTTAGGTCAATCTAAAATAATATTATGATATTTAAAAAATTCTACTAAATATCATCACTTTCATGATGTATGAACTAACTAAGCAAACAATTTTATTTTGGCCCAAACAAGTTCTAACTACAACACATGTATAGGAATTATTTTACGCAAATTCTACCTAGCTAAAAAAAAAAATCCAAACAAGTTCTATCTATCTAACCAAAATTTTTATTTTGGCCCAAATAAGTTCTATCTATCTAAAAAAATCCAAAGTTAAAAAATCATCATGCATTAACATCCGACCTAAAAGAATCATACAACCCAAGTACCCATTCAAGCAACCCAATCATCAAAACCAATGATAAAATCCCTTCAATGACTATTCATCCCATTCAACCAGCCCAATCATCAAACCAACATTCATCAACCAATTAACTAACAAACCACATCCAACCACTTCCCCCAATCGAGATACACTCTCCATTCCTTCAAATCAATCAAGAATCATCAAATCAACTTCCAAAACCCAATAATTCCAACTCGTTGCTCCAAATAACAATAATCAAACACAAATTAAACTAAAATTAAATCAATTAAAAGACAAGGTTTTCAACTTTTATACTTGGTGGCTTTGGATGAGTTCTCTTCTACTTTCGGCAGTGTTGCTTCATCGTTTTTCAAGCTATCGTCTTGTTCAAGCTCTCCTTCTTCCTAATGTGCTTCTTGTGCATCCTTGACATCCTTTTCCTTCACGATAGGATCCTCCAAATTCTTTCCACTTCTTACTTTAATCGCCTTATAGAGTTCCTTTGGGTTGATCTCACTCGAGCTTGGAAGGTTATCTTGTTACCTACCTTCTACAAAGGTAGCCAACTATCCCATTTGATTTTTCAATTTTCCAATCTGGGCACTCTGATTCTGTAAAGTGGTTTGAGCCTCTACCATGAAATGTTGGCTGTCTTCTTGGAATTTCCATTGGAGATTCGTCAGCTTTTTAAAAACGCTTATTCCTATGTAAGTTTCTTCTCCTAAGGCTATTTTTGCTGCTGTTAATTGAATCCTAGAGGCCCCGTATTCTGATTGTTCCTCCAACTAAATTTGGATGATTTTGCCAACTCGGATTATACATATTAGAGTATATGTTGTTAATATTTCGGTCGGCGTTTCCCATATAGTGAGCTTGTTCTAACTGAGGCTGATGAAATGGATTTGGCTCCTGACATAAATCAGTTGGATGGTTTCCCTTATAGAAATCGCAGAACACAGGTGTCCTAACTGCATGCACTTCTAACGTTGTTTGCTCAAACTTCTTTGTAAGTGCGTCGATCTTTGCATTGATGGCCCCAAATTAATCTACTTCGTGGATTCCCGCTTTCTTGTTAGTCTCTTGGACTTGTCTCCATTGATGATTGGTTCTGGTCATCCTTTCTAGATTCTCATATATATTGGCTTCAGGTTGATGCATAAATAATCCTCCATTTGAGGCATCCAAGAGTGTCTTCGTCTGTGGCCCAAAACCATTATAGAATATGCTCACCAAAGTGAATCTGTCCATTTCATGCTGCGAACATCTGTGAACTAAACCTTTAAACCTCTTCCATGTGTCGTAGAGTGACTCCTCTTCTCGTTGAAAGAAGTTGTTGATGTCCATCCTCAACCTTGCAGTCATGGATGGTGGGAAATACTGCTCTAAAAACTCAACTGCTAACTCGTCCCATGTGTGAATGGAGTTAGGTGATAAGGAGTTCAGCCATACTTCTGCTTCATCAATTAAAGAAAATGGAAACAATCGAAGCCTCAATACATCATTAGAAACTTTCAAATATTTGAAATTCTTGCAGAACTCAAGGAAATTGGCTATATGCTGATTTGCATTTTCCATCGGTAATCCTCTAAACTGATTATTTTGAAAAAACTATACCATCACAACCTTCAGCTCAAAATTGTTCGTTTCAATAGTAGGGCAAACAATACGATGTTAGATGGTGTTGATGTTTGGCAGAGTCCACTCTGACATGAAACATCTGGCTTCACCAATTCTTGGAGCATTTGCTGGCGAGTTGATATTTTGTCCATTTTCTTGATTCTACACATCAATTTTAGGCAATGGATTAGTCTAATTTTATGCATTCACTCCAAGTGGCACTTCACCCTGATTCTGAATCTGGTTCATTTGATTCACGTTCTCTTGAACGTTCGACTACTGATTTGGATTTTGTTGTTCTTTCTATAGGTTTTCTCAATTTCAGGATCGTATGGAAATAAGCACTCCCTTCCGTCCCTTCTCATACAATGAAAAGATCCTGCAGTAAGAACAAAAAATTATGAAGCTAGACAAAAGAGAAATAAAAAAAATAAAAGGGAAACAGATATATGTGATCTTCTTTGTCGTCGAGTGAGTAGCAATACCTGCTTAGTGAGAAAAGGTGCTAGCAGACATAGATGTTTCCAACATGACGTAACACATAAATGTGCTTTCATAAATAAAGTATGAGGAAATATATAGCAATGCGAACTATGGTAGTAAACAGAGCATGAAAAAAAATGTTTTAAATTTTATTAGCCTTAGAGAAGTATAATTTTGTGAAACGAACTATATAAGTGCACGGTTGAAGAGGATGAATAGATATATAGGACAATTATTATGTATTTGAACATTGATAATGAAATTTATCAATTACTAATAAATGCATAAAGTTTGAGATGGAGAATGGGAACATATTACACGTGAGGTGGACATATTATTGACATAAGATTGCCTGGTGTTCAATAAGCAATAGACCTACAACTTGAGCCAAAACGAGAATTATATGGGTGCCTCTCTTATTTAGATCATCTCTATGCAATGAAATGCTTTGTTATACCTAATGCATGACAAAGTGATCATAGTCAATGATTTCATATTTTGTTCTATGCTGAGATGAAGGGTTATTGGGAATGGAAGAACAAATTAGAAGTAACAAACGCTGAGTTAGTTACTCCCCTTGGGTTAAACATTGAGATGGATGTCTTAATAACCATAAGATGTTATACGCTTGGATGATAAAGATATTTTATTTTGAGGATATAGGTGTTGTATTCTCAAAGATGTATTTTGAAATAAAAGTTCACTGAATCTCATCAGAATACTCCAACTGGGAATTAAGAACCTGCTTATTGAGCATTGAAAATATTACTGGATGAACTGTGAGAGACATTAGTCTAAATACATGTTCTATATGAATCCATGGATTGATGATCCAAGAACAAGAAAACACAATGCGCTTTGGGATTCACAATCGTGTATCAATTCGAGATTTAACGTTTGTCCAAGTTATGACTTTGTGATTAGAGATCGTATAGAATCAAGTTGGAAACAGAACTTGAGGGCATATATTGGTGAAGATTTGATATGTTTATAAAACTTAGATTTTGATTATTGAATTGAAGAGACTTATATCAAATTTTGGAATATAAGAAAGTGTAAAATAGGACATAAGCCAGTGTTATGTTTACTACTCTTGGAAAGTATAATGATGCGTGAAACTTAAACTCTCAATGACAATTTGTTATTGGAGATATATAAGAAGGTATATTGTTTATCTCATATGAGCTTTCAGAAAAGCATGGAGTACAAACTAAATAGTGAGAATTGTGACAAAAAGGGCAGGAAATCTTTCAGAAAGAACTTGGAGATTTCATCTTCTTAATGCAAAACATATCCACAAAATACTAATAGGTAGTTTGACAAAACTAAAAACTTCAGCAATAAAGAGAAAATTTTCTCATGTTCAAGAATTTCGTGGGATATTCTGAAATTAATATTTTAGAATAAAATTGAGAGTGGTTAAAGGTATAGATTCGAATTGCAACCTGAACTTAAGCTATAAATAAGGATTGTCTTCGTGATAAAAAAAAAATATAAGTTATAGCGTTCAAGGTTAATATTTGTATACAGAAGCTCAAGTATATGTTATATGTTTTATTCTATTCATCCAGGATTCTAAGATTCAGTAATATCTCTGAATCAACCTTACTGGCCTTGTGCTAAATGAATTAAGTTGCAATACAGTGGTTGCTTAAGAGCAGTTAGATTAGGTTGAACTCGACATGGATCAATATCTGAACAATTATGATAATATGAAGGGACAATGAGATTTCAGATTATGTCAAAGATTGGGATATCAAATCTAGATCTCGTTTGTCTTGTTTGACAAAGTTATCCACGCATGACAATTGGGTCACTTCGCATATCAATATGTTCATGGAGATAAGAAAATTTAAATGTTGCTTAGATTATATCTTTGATTCCCTTTATACTCTAAGTAGTATAAATAAGGAGCGAAACCTTATTGAACTCCTTCATGGTTCAAAGATCAATCCTTTTTATAAATTATCAAAGAAAAATACAATGCATCCGATGATCAAGCAAGTGATGAAGTCCTTCCTTGGAGTGCCGTTTGTGTACCATTTGATAGTGTAAAATTAGTACTTCCAAAACCATCATTGATCTTTGAAGTATCAGAGATTGTATTAACATTTACTCCACCCATCTTTAAATTTGAAAAATATTTATCACTTTGAAGGATTGTATGAGTCGTTGTACTATCAACAATGCACGTATCTTCCATCATAATTCTGTAAATAAAAAATTTATTAATATAAAGTTTATTACATTGCATGAGACAGTAACGATAGAACACACATTGAAAAAATATTAGTAAAACTTCAAGAAGAACTAGAATAGCGTTTTCACCATTCAGAGGTTTCCAAATTCAGCATCTTCGGCGTTTATTTCAGTACTGGAACATCCAGTTAACTCTGAAACTTTTTCATGTGGTGAAATTGGTTAAGACTGATCTTCCATGAAGTTTGTTCCAAACACTTTGTCTTTATCTTTAATGGAGTTTTGATCAAGATCAACAAAGTGTTTGGGAGTTTTACAAGATCTAGACTAATGACCTTCCATCCCATAATTATAGCGCTTTACTTTTCTTCCTGGATCCGTTATATGAAGTTTTTCCCCTCCTCTGTGCCTGATTTCCATCTTACCTTTTCTTGTGGCTTACACTTACAATCGGATTATAACATCGATCATGGACTCTTCCACGACCATGGACACCTCCACGACCTCGTCCTCTTCCGTGTCAATCGCCACTTCTGATGGTTATTGCTTCAGGCAATGGGGCGGAACCAACTAGACGAGCCTGAGAATTTTTCATCAGTAATTCCTGGTTTTTTTCAGCAACCAGAAGCAATGAAAGCAATTCACTAAGTGAATTTCAAAATTCGATATTGATATATCAGAGTTGCACTTGCGGGGTATAAAGTGGAATATGTTTTGTCCAACATTTCCTCCTCAGATATGAGTTTTCATATCAGAGTTGCACTTGCGGGGTGAAAAGTGGAATATGTTTTGTCTAACATTTCCTCCTCAAATATGAGTTTTCCACATAAAGCCATACCTGAGGTAATACTGAAGAATGCAAAATTATATTCTTGCACAGATTTAAAGTCTTACAACCTCAAAGTATGTCATTCATACCTGGCATTTGAAGAAAAATACCAACTTCTGATGGTCAAATCTTCCTTTCAAACAAATCCATAACCCATATGGATTTTTGAAAGTAAGATAATCAGATTTCAGTCCCTCATAGAGATGATGCCTCAGGAAAATCAGTGCTTGAGTATTTTCTTGTGGGGTTCCTTTGTTGTCCTCCACTATGATAGGTAGTTTGCGCCTGATATGTCTAGTGCTTTGAATTCTAACTTTGTGAAGTTTGTCAGGATACATCAAAGTGATAGATTTATTAAATTTATTTATTTTTTTAATGAAAATCATATACAAAACTATGGATATAGCAGTTTGATGGTAGTAATAAAAATTTTTCAATTGTTATCATTTTTTTCATAATACTGTGATTTGTTGTAAGGTGTCTAATTTAATAATAAAAGTGATAAAATCAATCAGATCTTATAATAGTTGATAAAGAAAAATTTATTCAATTTCACTCATATATATTAAAAACTTTTATTATTTATTATATTCTCAAAGCATGTATTTAAATTACAAGGAGGAAGTAAATGATGTTACAATGTTAAGAACTACTATACCAATAAATAGCACAATAATTTGTTAAGATTGCTTCGGATCCTGTTTGCTATTTCTTCATCATTGTAGACCATTACGTCGTTTATTGTACCTTAATGAAAAACATAAAAGTTAAGTCTCATGGCTTGAAGCAAGTGCACCTACATGGAATATAAAGTTTTTCGCCACTTGGGATGAACCACACAAAATGGGACAACCACATCAATGTTCACGGGTGACAACACAGAAGGGATAAATCACGTCAAACTTGCGTGTGATCCACGAAAAGGGATAAATCACATCAACGTGTTGAAACTAATTAATAGGTTTTTACACGGGCGATACTTTGTCCGACGATGAAACCATAATTATTTTATTTGTTAAAACCGATTGTAGGTTTCCACACAGACAATACTTCGTCCGACAGTGAAACCATAATTATTTTAATTAGATTATTATGATATAGATCAAAACAAAATCAAAACATACGGGTATAATAAAGTATTTTCGTTTGGGATTTCGATCTCAGCTGGTTAGAGATTAGTGTTGATAACATATTGAAGAACAAGTGCTCGCGGTGGTTGAACTAATACGTCAATATATCTGGATTGATTTCGTCGGACGATAAACGTCAAAATTAACAAAATAATTAAACCTTTTAGAGGGAGACTAGAGAAAGAAAGAGAGGTTTCTTTACGTAGAAGTGTATTTTTATTTTTATTTTTGAATTAAATGAAGATTTGGTCAAATTTTCCCTTTGAAAAAAAGAAACTACACTGTTTACGATTTCATTTGATTTGCCATGGATTTAAAAAAAGAAACTGCTCTTCTTTCATTTACGATCTCATCTTCCACATCCTAACCGATCCCATCTCTCTCCCATCACCCACACCCTAACCGATCCGCGTGCAACTTCAATATCCCGAAGAAGAACTCGGAGAACAACACAGTATCCGACAACGGCACCAAGGCGTCCTTCAACTTGCGGAGCTGTTCGAGCTTTGATGGAATCGCGACGATACCGTCGACGAAATTGAGCAGCATCGCCATCATCTCCCTCGTATATAGGTCGTCATGATTCCTGCTATGTTGGATTGGAGGGATGGGATTGATTGGGTGAGCAAATTGGGCATTAATTGGAGTTAGGGTTTGGAGAAGGAGATGGGATAGGAAAGGGTAGGTGAGATGGGGCATCTACACGCAACGGTTGTACGCCTTCGTCGATGGGTCCATAGATTGTAGTTGTACGAGGGTCGTGGTTGTACGCATTTCATGGAGTGTTTGTACGCCTTCGCAGGAGGAGGTCGATGGGTCGTGCAAAGAGATGGGTCATGGTTGTACTCCTTCGCGCAGCTCCGCAGGTGATGGATCGTGCGTTGGCAGCCGATGAGGCGATAGTAGGTCGTGGTTGTACGCCTTGGCAGGAGGAGGTCGATAGGTCGTGCGAGGAGATGGGTCATGGTTGTACTCTTTTGTGTAGTTCCGCGAGAGATAGATCGTGCGGAGGAGATGGGTCGTGCGGTGGCAACGATGGGGCAACAATGGCAACGGTGATAGGTCGTGCGGAGAGACGAAGGAGACGGTGGCAGAGGGTGATAGGTTATGTGGAGAGACGGAGGCAACATCGGTGATAGTTCGTGGCGGTGGTTTTGGTTCCAGATCGTGGGACAAAAGTTTTGGAACGTATATCATTGTAAAAGAAAACTGTATAAATTTGATTGGAAGAAAGAAAAATAATTCAGAGGTAGATTAGGGTTTTTATTTTTATAGTGGTCGTATGATTAATGTTAAAAAATCTGTAGATAAATATTTGTGTAGGAGTAGGTTCATAGGTAATTAACTCAATAATTACGTTCTCAATGATAGATATATTGTTTCTTGATATCAATAAAAAAAAAAAAAACCGAACAATAGCAAAATAAAACAAAACAAGAAAATAAAGGAAATACTTTTCAGAAATTTTGTTGATTGATAGTAACATAAGCTAAAGCCGCTAAAATATTTGTTCGTATTCAAATTAAATTCGGATGGTTGAAAATATCAAACAGTGAGCATTGACAAATAAATCAGTTTGATTGCATTAATCGGCATCTTTTTTCTGACTATATCTATCCCTTTCTCATCCAATCCAACAAAGAAACATGTAAAAATAATACTTCTTTTCTTTCAAAATAAATATAATAAATTATTTTTTATATTATTCAATATATATTTCGAGAAGTTTCGTTATTTGTCTTTAACAACATAAAAAAAAATTACATCATCAGTTTAGGGTTGAAGTACACATCTCAAACTATCCACGATAATTTTACGAAGAATGATGTTCACGCGAAATAAATAAAAGTTTATTTCGACAAATCTCGTTCGAACTGTTGTAATTATTTTGCGACGGAATATATATAACCGAGATTAGAAATATCATTTTTTTTCAAAAAAATTGCTATTAGATATATTTTTGTCTAAATATAAATTATTGCTCCGGATATTCCTTTTTATCTAAATCGTGAGATATCTGTGTTTTCCTCTTTGAAAGTTAAAAGCAAAACAGGAAATATATCAGCAAACACAAAAGATAAAAACAATTTTTGATCCTTTCATCGACAAAGGCAACAAATAATAAATGAGCGGATCCCAAAGGCACCACACCAAAGCCCATTCAATCGCCCTTTTTCAAATCCGCTCCCACTCTCCCCCACTCTCACGCGCCTTTATAACCCATTGAACATATCATATCCTTACCGCACATATCATATAACTACAATATCTTATCTTGATAAGCGGAGTATGAAACGAGGACCACTTGCTATAAAAACCACATCAAACAAAGCAGGAACCAAAACCGACCAAGTCAGGGACTCTTTTTTCGCCCTTTTTTTCGAGTCGATAAAACCCTAATCGGAGAATTTCGAATGCGGGTTTGGATCCCTAATCGAGGGCGAAATCGAGATCCGTGATCGTGTTTTGATCTCAATTAGGGTTTTTTGAGGTTGATTTTGAGGGGAAGAGATGTCGTCGTTGAGCAGGGAGTTGGTGTTTTTGATACTTCAGTTCTTGGAGGAAGAGAAGTTCAAGGAGTCTGTTCATAGGTATGTGATGTGTGGGATTTTGTGTGTGTGTGTGTGATGTGATGGGGAGGAGAGGAATGGAGGAGAGTGTGTTTTTGTGATTTGGTGAATCTCGGGAAATAGTCTCTCTGTTATAACAAGGATAAGACTGCGCACATCTCGTTGTTAGTTGTTACACAGAATTTGTCTGTTATGGGAGCACCTAGGTTGTTGTTATTGTTGTTGTAGCAGTAGTTGGTGAAGTATGGGAACCTAATTTTTTTGTTGGAACCTAAGTTGGGGAAGTATAGTGCTTGATTTTGTGATGTTTGGTTTTGATTGGGGGGTTTTGCGGATGTGTTTGTTTGATTTAGATTAGATTTTGGTTTCAATATTTATGTTTTGTTGGGTTTATGAATTGCATGTCTGTGTTTTTTTACAATGTCGAGCTATATTATTTGAATATTATATGCCTCTCGCATCAAGGAATTTCCTTGCTGGCATAGTTAGTATAATACAAGGAAAAGGGAAAATTAATTCTTTAGATGGTTAATTATAGGGAGACTGTGATAGGTTCTTGCAAACGCTTGCGTTTGTTACGTGTATAGAAGTGGTTTGTCGACAGCAATGAGTGTCTTTATGAACCATGATATCTGGAAGTAAATTGTGGATAATGTACATTCCCACCTCGTTAAGAGTCATGCCTAGTTCTATGTTATAGGGCTCAAAGTTGGGATGAAGCGTGCTCTATGTATTTACTGACTTCATACCTAGTGCCAGACCATTGGGTAATATCAAATGCTAAATGAGGTTGTATGATTCAAGCTCGTAGACTC
>JAOVYX010022453.1:0-14598 GCA_035668315.1 Drosera spatulata
TCCATTTCCACTTAAGTCTCTCTTTTGCCCAATCATCATCGCCATTCGACTATGTCGTTCTATAATCAATGCATACAACCATGACTTAAGCAAACACGAACATCAATCTCAAGAGCTACGAATCAAAAGCCAATTGGAGAGATTTGAAACAATACAAGATAACAAAATTAGGGAGATGTCCATCGTTGGATTTTTCTAACAAATAATTTGATTTTCGGGGTTGTTAAAACAAACTTTGATTATCGTGAAAAAATATTAGCAATAGTTTAAGTTATCTACTTTAATCCTGGATCAGTGACGTAATATTTTTACATCGTCAAAATGAATAACGAAACTTCTCAAAAATACGTTTTGGATAATGCAAAAAATAAAAAATTACGTTTGTTATGGGAGAGGAGTATAACTATAAATATGCTTTTTCATCAAAGTTTTTTTTAAGTCATAAAACTTTATATCATAATTAGATATTCTATACAACTACTAAAAGAAAATCCATTGGCTTTGTTCACTGCAACAGTGTGTTTCCTGAAAAATTCTTGGTGTTTTTTCTTATTTACATGTTTGCCACACATAAATGTTGTATCCAAAACAACCCTACTTCATTGCCGGCCACATCTCATATCTCCTACATTATATTTATCATGAAATGAGAACTGATTTTCACTTACCCATCCTCACCGCGCGTTGGGCCAAATCGGCCCACAATGCCCGCAAGCCCAACCCCACATTCCCCACTTCTGTTCTCATTTTTTTTAGGTGTTTATTCTCTTTAATTACATCTTCTCAATTTTTTGGGTGTCATTTTTCTATTTTTATTTTGCTCATTAACTTATAATTGGCTTATAATTAACTAAATTAATCTTTTAATATTCAGAATTCATAATTCTTTAGTTAATTTTGTTTGGTCTATCTTATTTACAAAATGTATTTCATTGGTCTCATAATTTATAGAATGTTGTATCATTTGTTAAGACAAAACATGACCAAAATAATAAGCAATCAAAATTTTATATTAACCATGAAATATCGGCTTTAAAATTAAATACGACTAAGTTGCAAGATCAACAGAGACATAAGCATATCCATCTTCAATTGGACAAACCCAGCGACCCATCAAGACACTCTATACTGACAACAAAATTATGTTTCTATTCCAATTTTAAAATACATAATTGATATTTAATAATAATTTAAAAAAGCGATGTTTAATTATCTCGCTATACGAATTAAATCTTTATTCGACATATCACGTATGTGTGATGTGCACGGTCAAAGTGTTATTAATAAATGCGATAGAGGGAATAATGTATACTTTTTTCGTTTTAAATTAAATAAAACATTTCACCCAACACAAAAATTCATGTGTGTTGAATTTGTGTGAATCAAAATTTAATACCAAAATGTTAACATATAAAGAAAATATTGTATTTGTTTTGAAACAACTCACATAAAAGAATATTTTATTTAATATGAGACGACGAAAATATAATTTAATACCTGTGCAATGCACGGTCTCCTTGTTTGTACTAAAATATAACAACCTTAACTCAACTTCAAATGCCCCCTGGCCCTCGGGATCGGAATACACACTAAAATACGACACAACATCAAAGAGCATCAGGAACCCGAGAACTATCGAGCTCTTAAACTCAGCATCAGCAACATAATGACGGCGAATATAACTTAAACATCCATTTGACATCCTCATCGACATAACTATTTTGCCGACTACCCCAAGTCGCACCAACTTTTTCTTCATGGGGCGATGAGGGAACTGTTTTCCCGTTCACCATGTCATTACAGATTCTCATGCAAACGAATCCCAGAGGTACTTTGCAGCCTTGCAGCAAAAAAAAAAGTAGTCAGCCACCTCGACTGCGTGACCCTGATTTGTTGTTATGGAGGAGGTAATGCAAGGTCTCGAGCATCAAGAAGTTGCCGAGTCCTTAAACTTGGTACCCACCCATTCAGAAGCCATTCACATGAATAAAGACAACTCAGGAGTCGGAATGAAGGGGAGGATGCTCTCGCCAAACAAGTCATGCAGAGATACCAAAATCTTCCCAGATTTTTAATTCATTCTTCCAGATCTGCCTCATGCTCGCTGACATCTTAGGAACTCGGATATCACTCGTTTGCAAGCTGCTCCTTCCATTTGAAGAGTGATTAATCACATGTTTTGATAATGAGGACCCATCAAGCGAAACATTATTACCCCCAAAAATGGGAGAGGCATCTATTTGCATATTGGACACTGTAGTATCGGAAAACGTAGCATCAGTAGGCCCATCCATGGCAACTTTCTTGAATGGTGGTTGTTGCTCCAAGTCTTCCATGGTTGCCTTGCCCTTGCGTTTTCCTTGATCTGTGGTGTCACAAAGACAAAGGCGATGAAGCTGTTAGTGACAAACTATAATAATTGTCTGAAAAGGGAAATGTGCTTCATCTCTCATACCTGGAACATTAACAATGACTTTTGCATTATTTCTCCAAAATGTATGAGGCGGATGTGATGGCAAAGCTGGAAACGATTTCAGCTGGTCATAGATGCACTGACCCGCTGCATGCTAAAAGGAGAAAGTTTCACATACACATTAGTTGCAGCTCATTTGAGTTTGAGCTCACAAATCTCATTTCAGGCTTTCAGCTTCAAGAACTAGTCATATTTATAGCGGCCGAGAGTTAATACTGAAAAAGGAAAGAGAGAGAGAGAGAGAACAAGGAAAACGGTTTGTGATGATAGCCAATTTCAAGAAATAGAGGCATGTTGGACAGTCATGATATCAAGGTGTCTTTATTTGTTTGATAGATGTCAGGTGCTGCTCTATGCAAGAATCATTTTGGCCCTTTACTCCTAAGCACAACAAAGAATGAAAAAGGACACAATGAGAGACTCACCAGCAACGCTCCATAGACAGTCCAAGCTTCATGCCTCTTCATTTCATTCTTTTGACTCTCAAGAAGCATCTCAGGTTCAAGTAGTCGTAAATAAGGTTCAATATTTGGTAGGATAAGAAGGCGGACCTATTTCAAAGTTCAAGCAGAATATACATTTCAAATAGACATAGGAAACTCTAGAACAGAAAAGTGCAGCACCAAAAAACCACTCAAATTCAAGCAGGATCAGCAAGATCAGGATCAACCAGTAGAGGGCCGTGAGGCGTCAACGTCATGGCGGATACTAGTGAAGTTTTACATGGACAACTTTACACAATACAAAAGTTTGCTCAATCTAGCATGCAATCATTTGATTACACCAGTAAATTCGGGTCTATTGTGAGGATCTAGGACGCCAAAGACGAAAAAACACCAGTAAACAAGCAATTGCATTATTTGAGTTGCACCTATGTGCAGGACAACTCATTAATCAAAACATGAAATATATTTTAAATATGCTGCACAAGTAACATTACTACATGTCTTAATTTGATTAGCTTTCAATAAAGTTAAATTCCCATCGTCCTTTTCAAAACAAAAATGAACTAAATAGACTCGTTAAGTGTAAGCAAAAGGTCTATTTATCTTGAAATTACAAGAGTATGACTGTATGAAGCACTTGAGGAACGATTCTAAAATGGTCCATTTAATTAAATAACCATTAAACATTGACCAGGGACAAACTACTTGGCATTGACTATATGCCTACTAGTAAGTCAGATATATGCTGAGGGCAATGCCGCCTCTCATTCAAACTACTTCTGCCAGTGCTCAAGCTAGAACCCTAAACAAAATCAACAACACTGACTAGACCAATAGGTGGTGAACATCATCTTTCTGCTTCATTATATATATGGAAAGAAAATTGTTGAAGTAGAGTTTTAAAGCATCATACCACATTCGATCCCAGGGCAGCCAATCCTTGAATCACACCATAGTGTTGTGTAATAGCTCTCTTGGGGTCCAAAAAGGCATTGGTCAAAGTTTTTGTCAACCGTGGCTGGAGGGTATCATAAACATGACCATATCTGCTGAAAGTTAAAACCTCGTAAGGACCTAGAGGAAACGTCATTATTGAAGCATGGAAGGAAAGGAACAGATAAGAAATGTGGGAGGAGAAGTCCTTGCCTTTTACATATCAAAGCGACGAGTTTTGCAGTATAGTCTCTCAACTCCCAGTGGTTATCAGCAAATCTATTTCCCAACTTCTTTGCAACCAGACAGGTTACTACAGATGGCATGAGTTGGTGCAGCTACAATCAAAGAGACTATTCAAATTCAGGTAATCAAACATAACTGTCTTAAATGCGAAGAAAGCAGGTAACAAGTCTCTAAATGAAGCACTTAACAACTCCATATTTGCAATTCTGCAGACAAACCCTCCATTCCTCCCTCCCTCTCCACAAAAGTATTTGAAAACAAAAAGGAAAAAGTAGAAGGAAAAACTTGCATAGGGTTCAATGTGTATGTGAGGATTTTTCAGAAGACTTCTAACCAGACCCATCAAAGCAAACAAGACACAGAAATTTCCCAAACCACGAGCCACCTGATATTTGAATTGAGTATAAGCAACAAAACCATTCTCACGCTGAACCTAGTCAAAAGCCAAAACTGTACCTCATCAGCAATGAAGCATGTAAAATAGGGAACCAAAGGATGCAGTCCTGGATCTGTTGCTAAACTCACTAGTGCTTCTTTGAAAAGAACTGAGTCTGAATTAAAGATGGCAAGCTCTGTGATTTTGTCGAAATACAACTGCAAAAATACCGATCTTTTTTAGTCAGAAATTAGTATCGTGAGAGTTGGTGCAAAATCACCATGAACAGAGTTCTCAGCACTGGAGGGGAGAAAATGAAATCATACCTGAAGCTCCATAGATAGAACATGCCTAACAGGCAGTCTAATATCAACAGGAAGCCCAATGTCACCATTCTCTGGCCTTTTGACATCCGGAACACCACTTACTACAAGAGGAAGAGAAAAAGTACAAATTATCTCGAGGGGTTCTTCAATCTTAACTAATACAAGGTCAGCAGCACCAAAAAGAAAATCATTTTCAAAAAGCAAATTGATATGACCACTAGCAAATAACGACATGTGTTCAGTTCAGCATTGCGTTAAGACGGACTTAAGATCCACATTTCATAAACTAATATCAATGGCAAGATACTGTACACTCCTGATAATTATGCAGAGTGTCATAACCATGATCATATATGGTATCAACTTAGAAGTTTGAAGTCTAACTTTAGAAAGAGTGGAGGGATGATCTAACTTTAGAAAGAGATTACTGGAAGATGGAAAAAACAATACAGGATCACAGAACATTACTTTTCCAACACCATAATCCTCTTAGGTTCACTTTTAGTTAGATGGCAGCTTACTAACTTCAAGTAACCTAAACAAATGCCAAAGAAACCACCAATCCGCTCTGTCCAGTCTAGTTAACCGTCGTGTGTTAGAAAAGCTCTCAGAGGGACATTTTTTGCCCTGATTGAGTTGAGTTGTTGATTGTAGAGGACAGCTGGAAACAGGCCAATCCACTCATAAAATGGAATGAATCATTTCAATCTCAAAAAAATCAATTTGTTAAGCCAGAAACTCTACAAAAAAAAAAAAAACAAAAAAAGCCACAGATTTTAAATGACAGGCGGGCTCATTTTCAGATGACAAGCAACAAGCATACCCTACTATATTCTACACAACCAAGTAATGCAAATCCTGATGAGATCCTAATTTCTCTCCTTAAAATGTTCTCTGAAGAAGTAAAGATATTTCATGATCCATACCAAGAAAGAGCACAAAGAAGTTGGTTCTTCAAAACAAACCTTCAACGGGGACATTTTCTGGGATAGCAGGTTGTATCCCTTCGATAGCCAGCCAGTGGCACATGATCGAGGTATCAAGAGGAGCTTTTGGCAGAGGAGCTTCTATCACCTATAACAACGAAAGATATTAAATCAGGAAAAACTTCTGCAGATTAAACTACAAGCCAAGACAACTATCATGGTGCCTTACATCTTTGAAATCTATTTCTTTGTCATCAATGTAAAACAGATCCTTGTGTCCCACCGCTCTTTTAAACCGCAAGGGGTCCCCAGAAGCAAATCCGTAAATAGGCTGAAATCACCACATAAATATCATTGACAACCCAGAAGGGACTGAGACAGTAATAACAGGAACCTTTAGATTAACAAGGAACAAGTACATTCCTTACAATCGTACGTAAAAATACTATCAGATTAAACCATCTCAGGCTCCAAAAATTTAAAGCTGCAGATTGTAGATCACATCTCATAAACCTAAAATGAACTTTCAGAACGTTGATCAGCATGAATGTACATCAAGACTCAAATCATTTGTCAGAAATTAGTATAGGCATTCGATGAGTATATAAACATTAAATTGGGAGAAAATCAGCAAAAGGGCTTCCATGCACATAATTCTCAGGTACCATGATGCACGATAAGTTGCTTTCGCTGATGTCATTCAAAGAAAAAATGTCACATGAGCTGTCTATGCCTAACATCATAAAATGCCACACTAAATCCAAGTCTCGTTCGTGGCAGCTTAAAAAACTTATATTCCATCTTCCTTAAAAACATCTCAAGCCCTTCGACCATGTGCCAAATGAACAATTCCAAAGCAGTAGTTGATAGAGAGTGACTTCATCCTTTAGATTTAAGGCAGATAAACAATCTTCTACTACTTAAGACCAGAAATCCAGAACTCATCACTTGTTCTTATATTTTTTTCCAATCACACTATGACAATGAATAATATGCAACAAAGATTGTTTAACAGTGCTTAGATAACAATTATGTTTCAGGAAACAACTCCACGCTGAAACAAACTCCAGACTACAGAGAGTTTTATTGCAACATGTTCAATGTAGCAGAAATTTATGGGGTCTCTTTCTACAAGTATGCACCTAAAATTTACCTCAACGTTTCTCAAGGTGAGTGCAGCATCTACATCATCTGTAGTCAAAGTGGTTCTCCTGGAATGGCGCATGCACTTGATAGCCTCCTGCAGATTCATTGTAGAATTCGCAAGGTCAGATAATTCGACACAGGCTTACAGCAGAAGCGATCAAGATATCTTCTCCATGTTAAGAGAATGCGAACAAACAATGTGCCAGTGTGAAGATCATCAGAGAGAAATGGTTGCCAAATGATTTCCAATATCAATTTAGTAAAAAAAAAAAAACAAAAGCCCACGATTCAATAGATTCTAGGAAATCATAAAAGAAAAATGAACTAGAAATACCAAAAGAAACTCAAGAGAGGTTTACATCACCCATGAAGTTATGAAATCTTTAGTCAATCAAAACAAGTATCAGCACTAGATAATTGGGTGCGGAAAACAGTTATCAGTACCACGTCAGCCAATAGAAACCTCTATACTACCCTAGTACAGCAATTCCGAACTCATAGGCTAAGAGTTACCGCACGTATGAATTTAAACTCCCATGGACAACTTAAACCAGATTAGAGCAAAGACTTTATGAGATCTTCGAGCTACCTAACGAGTTGGCATTAACCAAACACCAATTAGTTCATTCTTACCGATTTCTTATGCTAGTTACTGCACCTAAACTAACATATTTCCTGCATAATAAGTACACTGCACCAAAAAAGGGTGAAATTCACAAGCTTTTCCCATACCACTCTTGTTCCATATTTCTCTACATTACACAAATCGAGCCCACTGGACTCAATCAGAGCCTGGTGAGGCTTTTTCTCATCACATTAAGAAATCTCGCTACCAGGGGAAGGGGAAACCAGTTTCCAATTACCTGCATAATCTCACGCATTCGATACTCCACATCAGGAGCCAGCGCGAGCGCAGCATCCGCCGACAAGTTGCTGATACCAATACTCTGCGCGATAACTTCAATCGACTCCTTCGGCACAATGCTCATCTTTTCCTCTTAAATCACACCAATTCACACCGCATCCACCTACAAGCTCAACCTAGCTACTTGAGCAAAATACAATCCCAATATAATCAACACAAATCTATACTCTTCACACACTTCAACAAGCAGTTTGGTCAATTTCGAAATCTGATTGCACTAAATTTGCATAATTTAAACTACCTGAGAAAGGTTGAAGGAATCGGAGGGGAAGTTTGAGCACGGTTCTCGCCGTCGTGTTTGATTATCGTCGTCGGGATTTTAAGTGCCTTCTCCGTCAAGTCTCAACGCCGGCGGCAGGGTGGTGCGAGCGTCGTCGCCGGTCGCCCTGTGCGGTTGATGAGATTTGCCCTTGGCTGCTTGGGTCAATCAGGCGGGTTCATGAAACGTGGGCCTCAAAGCTGAAGCCCAGACCACGATATGGGATAGTTGATATGATGGCATCGGACTCAAATTACAGCGTCTTGTTTTTTTAATTGTACGTTTCCATTCGTATGTATAAATGATCGATACAGTCCATGCGGGAAGAGAGAAATACTCCCTTCTAGATCGATGCAATCTTTTTTCTATCTCAATATATTTGTATTTTCTCCCTTTTAGTAAGATTTTAATATAAAAAAATCAAATCAATCATATTTTGTTATACTAAATCCTATTATTTTTTTTAAAAAAAAATTTCATCAAATTTCATAAAAATTTAACACATAAGTAAAATCATGTGTCGAATCAAACGCTCCTAAATAAATTGGGACGGAACGAATAACATACTTCCCTCATTCCGAATAAATTATGAACAATACTTTAATAGTATCAGTATTAGTTTTACAAGCTTTCTTTAATCTTTTTGTCAAAGAGAAATAATTTTTTTTAATTAACATACGATTAAAATATACAACTCAAACAATCATCCATATTTCATCATCAATTTTAAAAAAAATAACGTATGTTTGTACAATGACATGAGTCAAACTTTATCTTGAAAGCTGCAAAAACCACAAGGTCGTAATTATAAATTACCCGATTTTGTACAAAACATTTGCACGCTGAAAAAATTCACAACTTAGCTTTTCACAATAACCTCATTATCGGAAAGAGTTGAGTTGTTGTCAGTAGGGATGGGCATTGAAATCCCGTCGAGATCCGCTCTGCTCCATATGGGACGGAGCGAGGGTTTTTTCGTGTTGAACGGGACGGGGTACAAATTGATCTGTTTTGTGAAAATATCGGGGTGAAATGAAGCGGAGCGATGAAAATCAGCGGAGTAACGAGACGATGTGATGAAAATCCACGGGGTGAGATAAAATTTGACGAACGCAAAATATATTATTGCATATGTTTTATACTCCATCCGTCCCACATATTTTATAATATTTATATATTTTATATTATTTTATATACATAAATGTAAGTCTCGTTTTTGTAATAAATCATGTCTGATAGCCCCGTAATATGTATTAGGTCGAAGTACACAGCTTACATAATAATTGATGTTTCACGATAAATTTATAAAAAAAACTACGTTTGATCGTCGTTACACACGTGTCAAATTTTACATCGACACGCGTGTAAAGTCAAAACATTACAAAATAAGTGGGACGGAGGGAGTGATATATAATATATACATATTTTTAGTACATTTTATATTGTTTAAGATTGTGTAAGTTATGTTGAGTATAATAATCCTTTTTCGTGATAAAAATGAAACTCACATAAGTAACTTTCTTTCTTTTCAAAAAAACGAAAAATAAAACATATATATACTCATTTTATTTTATTTTTGGTGATTTGTATACTAATTTTTCATAAATAAATAAAAATAGATTCCGATTAGGCTAAAGATGGGTGGAGCTTTAGTTTCTTTAGTTTTGTTTATGACATGAAAGTGTTTAGTGAAGTAAGGTGGTTGCTAGATTGTATCGTGGCTATATCATAATTTGTCGTATTTGATTTTTTATTTTTTATTTGTTGAATCATAGTTTGTATCGTGCATAGTTATCAGAACCGAATCGGACATGACTTGGCCGAGATCCCGCATCAATGATTTATTATTCAATCGATCGAACTGACGCTTCAACCGTTTTGATATTATTCTATTTATATTAATGTTAATATGTTATTTTTGATATAAATATATATTTACAAGTCTTATATATGTAAAAATTTAACTTATATAAGTTTTACGTATATTTTTTTTTAAGTTTTTTGTATATTTTTTAATTTTTTTTCTCTCTCCGGTTCAATTGATTTAAAAATATATGTTTTTAAGTTATATATGTAAAAATTAATGTTATTTTTTTGTATTATCACTCATTTTCTATATTTTAAGTGATATCAATAACATTAAAAATTAAACAATAATGATGAGTGTTTAAATATGACAGAATGACGAAACGGATTAACAGAATACGCAGCGGATTTTAATTCAACGGAACAGATTGACGGGATAATTAAAGGATACGGATCGGGATAGAAATCCAACGGGATAAAAAGGGAAAATTTTGTTCTGTTCTCTCATAAAGCGGAGACGAAGGAGGGGGTAGAATTAACGGAATAAAAACACATTTCTTTCGATCGGATCCGATCCGCTCCGTGTCAGATTGACCAATTTCTAGCTACATGTAAGTCCACTGTGTAGTCATCGTCTGTAAATCATTTGAGTCGTTCTTAAGGAATATTTACCACTCGAATCCAAACACCATCATAGTTTAATCACATCAAGTTTGAATTGAAGATTCCCTCATACTGCATGAGGAAGACACCTACAAGCTTGGAAGAAAAAGATATCGAGGATCATCTGTACTAAATGTTACAATGCTCATCGCTCTTTGCTTCGCTTTCCTTGCCATCCAAGTTAGGCAGTGGGTGGCGTCTTTCTTTATCGTCACGAAGAGACCAACCACGCCATGTCAGGAACACCTTTACCTAAACGCACTCAACAATACGCTGTAAAAATCCTTGCAGCATTGGAAAGCATGAGAGAACGAAAAATGTGCAAAGGTAACGGCATGTTGGATCCAACGTGCCAGATTCCAGAATCCACTTTGGAGAAGTATGGATGGAATAGACAAAGCCCAAAGAATAAGCAAAAACTTTAACAAGCCAATCTGCTGGGAGACATGTGCCAAAAGCGAGTAAAAGGCAGTTAAATCATTCCCATCTTCCATCGCCATGACTTTTCTCTTTACATTACATACGTTTTTCTTCAATCATTTCTGGTTTTTGTTGGTTCAAATCTAGCACCAAAGTCCATAAAACATATTGCGAATCACCCCAGTTCGGGACAAAAGCAAGCTCAGTCCTTTTCCAGCAACTACAGTAGCCTTAAAAAACGGGAACCAACCAGAGCCAAATTCACTCGCTTATTGAATTCCTACCTGGTTCCCGAAATTATTTCCAATGAGATTTGGATCACCGAAGAAGACGTCTGTCTACCAGATTTGTCCTTCTAACGAGTAGCAGCATACCTTTTTCAGTACACATCTTGTAAGGGCACATGCATGCGTAAGAGAAACCGATCAATTATTTTATAAGGGTAAATGACATATGATCCGAGAATTTGTACCTCTTTCTCCACAGAAGCTTTGAAAGTGCTCTCTGTTGTATCCTGCTGCAAAATGGGCATCACAGGGGAGCTGGTCAGGAGCGTCTTCTCCAAAAGCATCAAAATCCATGAGAGCAACGTAGTCACCTCCAACTTCTCATTCACTAGGGGCAAATAATTTGGTTCATTGTTTCTTTCATATACGGTAACAGCTTTTGGTTAATGCTTTCAGGCGAGAATGACAGATAGAACGAAATGGAGATCTGTGAGGGCATACCTCTGTGGTGATGAAGTCAGTTCAATGGTTGCAGAAGAGGATTCAACCACGTTCAACATATCAGATGCTACAATCTCACGGCTGATCCATTAAGAAGAAGGGTCAGATAAAAGTGAAATGCATAGCACAGGGAACAATGACCAAAACGAAGAACAGCAGAATCCTGAGTCTGAAAGACTGAGTGAATATACAGTCTGCATTTAGAGGTTTTATGGTTGGTACTTAGTAGACAGTATCATATCGATCCTCAAATAAAAGAATAGCTTACTCTAACATAAAACATGCATATCATATGCATTTGTTGCGGAAACTAATTAATCCTTTCAAGTTGCAGGTCAGGCGTCAAAACATAGCAAGTATGCGTGAAAACATGAAGCAAGACATGTTGATAGGAACGCAGAGCCCAGGTAAAGAATCTCTTGGTACATCAATTGAAGTTCAGACAGGACATTCAACAGCAGCCATCTCTGTTAAGGAAGAAGCATCTGCTGCCTACAAGGTGCAAAATAAACATAAACCACAAAATTTTCGACCAAAGGTAATCAATACACTTCATTTGATTTTGAATTTACACAAATCTAGTGATTGAATCGGATGAACCCATGAAAATATCTCGGTTGCAAACGTATAACATGTATGAACAGATGAGATTATCCAAAAAAAATAAAAAGTATGATTCAAATGAGCAGGATCTTATCCGACTCAGATTTTACAGTTACAGTAAACTTCCGGCATTCGTTATAATATGCCCCTTGATTTGGTTTATTGTGAACTCCAGGCAATTGTTATACATGATCCTTTTCTAATTCGTATGCATGCAAAGGAAACAACTGAATATGACCATATAATAAAATAATTAATGAAATATGATTAACAGGAAATGTGGGACGACAGCAAAGTGGACAGCAATGTCTCAAAGATGAGACTGCAGAATAGGCAGGAAGCAATGACCAGGCGGGAAAGAGCGCTAGCATATGCTTTTTCACAGCAAGTAATGCACAGAAAACAGGAACCCATTTAAACAAATTTCTAAAAGAAAAGCAAACAACTCATATGTATTTCGCATCATTGCAGTTGAGAATTTGTTCAAAGAAAAGGGACGGAAGAACTCAGGAAAATGATCACTTATGTAATAATTCTTCATCATAGATCATGTTCTGGGAATCTGGTCAGTTTTGGTGCAACAGGACACCGTCTTGCAACTTTTCCTCCAACAAACAAGAAACTGCACAGGTCCCTGCAGTGATGACAAAGAGGTAGACTTCTGGGGAGTGAAACAAGAAGCTTAATCTCAACAAATAAAGTGTGCTGGTCGCCCATCTTATACATACAAAATGTAATAATGTATGATACATTATACAATTATGAGACGCTGATGAACAGACTATACTCTATACATGTTAAACACCAAGGACAAGAGGACAAGCCCGAATCAAAAAATAAAATAAAATTTATGAACAAATAGGAACTTTTCTATCAAAAATAACTCCAATCCACACGATAATCCAGTAAAGTCGTGTAAGTTATATCATGACTCAGGGATCCCTAGCAACAACATTCAGGGCGATGGAAATCCCAACCGGATAAGATCTCTGCAGTCTTGTTTTTGTGGTGGAAACATTCTTCAATTGAATTTTATCAATATCATAGTTCTTGGTGCTGATCAGTGGTTTCTGCAGCATAGTTGACTCATTTGGCTCAAAGATGGATTGAAGGCCCTGAACTAAAATCAATTATTAAAATGATGCAATGGTCAAAGAACATAGAATAGCCATCACACTGAAGAGTGAAGACCTCACATTACTTGAAAGACAAGTCTTGCCGAATGTATCGGCTTGTTACTTCTCAGCAAATGTCATCATCTATCTAGGTATCTAAAAAGAAAAAAGGATTGATGCAACCAACCTTCAGGGAATGTTGCTCATAGGAGATTTTCGGTTGGCTTCCCAATTTCCATCTAGCATCCTGCCAAGTAGCAAGTAGTTGACAATATGTCTGAGGAGTGCTTTCCCACATTGATTGTAGAGGAGAAAAAGAACATTTAAGTATGAACAATCCATAAAACATTAGCTGATTCTTTTCGGATGAAGACAGCCCTGCCTAGTTTAAACACCTACTACCGAAGGCAGTTTAAGGAGTTGGAATCCTAAATGAGGCTCTTCCTGGTACTTAACGGTCAGTATCAGACCCCATGGTGATTTATATAGAACTCAAAAAGAGTAGTGAAAGAGACTTGTCCAAGGACACATAAAAGGGTCATCATAAGAATGTTGTATTTCTTTGCTTGCATAATAAACTTTTCTATTAGTGGTTCAGTTACTAAACCGAATGAAAGTGCATGAAGCCATCCCCTCCTTCTGAAAACTTTTCCATGCCATTTTACTCTGTAAAATTGAACTTTGTTCAATAAGCGAACTCCAGCACATTGTTGCCTTCAAACTCTGGAGTTGGTACACAAAAAATCAATTGCACCTCTTCTGTCAGCTCAAAACTCACATTATAAGTAATATGTAATTACGAAGTCTATATGTTGCCGTGAAGGAGTGTAATCAATAGGGAAGGCTAAAAAAGAATAGGAGAACACATCCAAGGTTCAGGTCAGGTGAGAACATCAAGTTTCGATGTTTGGCTAGTATTCGGAGCCCCTCGTCAATTGTATTCACTTCTATTCAGAAAAGAAAAGTTATAGGAAAACCCGGACTACTTACCTGAGAGATCCTACCACTTAGTCCATCTCTGATTCCTCCAGCTACATGGCATAAATGCCATAGAGCTGAGTTTGCCTTGTCCTAAACCAGGATAAAGAAACTTAAGTACGCAAGCAACAATATGCTGGGAGAAAAGGACATTATGACTTGGTTCAAGAACTTGCCTGATTGCTCTCAAGAAGTTCCAGCTTTCCCTCCTGTTAACATAAAAAGCCAG
>JAOVYX010022454.1:0-14597 GCA_035668315.1 Drosera spatulata
GGGAACTTTAGAGAAAAATTTAGTAGATCAATAATAAATTCACAAAATCTTAAAAGGCCGTTCTATGTGGGATGGACTTGTGCTCACCACTTCTACATTATTATAAAAACTGTGGTGTGAAGTAATACGTATATTTTAATTTGTTGCACCTTCTGACAGGTTCTATTATGGATGCTTAGGAAAATGTAACTTGACTAATGCTAGAAGTTCAGCTAGATCAATTTTATCCTTCCTCACCAAAATGCTTTTTAACTTCTCAACATAATTCATGACATTCTTATTGTTTGGATCCTGCGTAAAACACAAGGACATATATCATATCAGCATCAAAGCAAGTCTACTCTGTGCATTGAGACCAATAAATTTAAAAAAAATTCAAGAACATGAAATGCATAATAAGTGCATTACTTGGAGATTGTTCGTCCTGATGTATGACCATACACACATGAAGCAACTGAAACGTGAAATATGACCTAACGCTTCTTGGGGCTATCAGCAATAGTCTTCTTCACCCTCTATAGAATCATTTCTTCAGTTGCTGTATTTCTAGAAGACAAATTGAAACAAATTGTGATTCATCATAAGATCTGTGGACTCTTGTTCATAGCATTAATTATAGATTGGCAGACCAGGTAACGCAAAGTTCCCACCTTCGACACACGGGATTGCTGTGACCCATGGGCAGGGGCTAACAAAGATAATACAATTTCTCTTGTAATGAGGATACTGATGTGTGTATAAACACATGTATTTTATTGATGTGAATCCTAATGTTTTTCGTATTTGAGTCCTTTATATTATGTTTTTAGTTTAGTTTGTATCTTTGAACTTGGATTATGTTGTTTCTTTGTTTTTGTGGCAGATTTGATCGAGGAAATACGGGGTTTGGATCGTTAAGTTGATTGTGAGAGGTCACGATGGAAGATTATTTGAAGATGGAGCTTTGGACTTGTTCTTGAACGTGTTTTGAAGCTGATTTTTATGATCCAAGATGTTGATTTGATGCATTTATCATATGTGGACATGTTTGTGATTATTTGACAATGTTTCGATGTCAAATAGGGTTGATTTACAACTGTAACGACCTATGTTGGAGTGTGCAACAACCTGCAATACAACTGTAAAGTTAATTAGAGCCTTTGGAGTCCATGCTGGAGCAGAAAACATATGTAACGATCGTTACACTTAAGTGTAACGGCCGTTATGGCCACAACATCGAGAAACCAGTGTTACCAGAGCTTGTAACAGTCATTACACTGGTCATAATGCCAGATTTAGTTTGTTTTCATTTGAATTTTGAATTGTTTCGGGTTTTTCTATAAACACCCGTGTCTTCTCATTGTGTTAGGAGGTCGTGCACGTTCATTTTCAGAGCTATTCGTCCCATTTCTTTCTCAAAACTCTAGGTTTAGATTATTTTTTTTCTTTGCTTTGGAGTCTTGGTGTAGAGCTTTGGATTTCTTTCAATTCATCGTCGTATCTTCATTATTCACGGTGTATTTTCCTTGTTTCTCTATTCATTTAATGTTTATGATTGTGATGATGTGTGTGATGATGGTTATGATCATGAAGTAAGTAGTCACTTAGTACGGATAGGTTAATGAAATTCGATCTAATATGGAGAAGTGGGATCCTCTGTAGTTGGACTGCCAACTGCACAAGATCTGGGTTGTTGGATTTTGGATCCAACGACCCATATTTGTTTGGGTTGTTTTTGTGTTATAATTGGATCTTTTATGGGTATAATTTTTTATGGAGTTATTTCTATTATGCTTTTTTCATATGTTTTTTTAGGCTTGATATTTCCTTAATAAGGCTTTAATATTTTGTTTCAGGTTTTTTGAATACAAAAATAATAACATTAAAAAAAAAATTCAACAACACTAGCAATAGTGCATCAGCAATAGTAGAGGACCCCTTTCCCTAATATGGAGCATGAGATTAGTTAGATCATGAAAACCAGATTCGTATATGACGATTGATGCATGAAATCCAACCTAAGTTATTGATATATTATGAAATGAATTAGATTGATCACCTATTGATATCGTAACCTAGCTATTAATCGCGCTAAGTGATAAGATTGATAACAAAATAATAATTCATGATTTAAACTCATTGTCACGACGTTATAATTGATTGCATGTGAATATGATAGTTTGAATTCATTGCTATTTGTGTTCATGCTTGGTACATTCTCTTTTTTTGATTCAATTTATTTATTTTTAACATATACGAGCTCATCGGTATTTTAGAGATAGATAAATGAGATTATTTATACAAGTTCATTGGTAATTAACAATTACACGAATGTGATGCTTTATGCTCAAAGGTGTCACGATCAAAACTATCTAAATAACGAATTTATATGATATTCATCCATGATTGATCTTAAAAAATTAGAGCATAATTAATTAATTTTCTCACATTATTTTCTCCATAAGTTTAGATTGCACTATTTTAATTTCAGCAATTTAATTAGTTTAATTAGTTAAAAAATAAAACGCCTCAATTTAGAGTTGGTGGAGATCTGTCGTGGTCATTACAAGCTTTTAATTGCATCAACCGTCCCTGTAGTTTCGATCCTTATTTTTACTATTTTATTTTAATTAAAATACGTTTAGAATGTGAGTGAACGTAAAAATATTATAATTTGACCGTATTGCGACGGACGCGTAAGGTACCAAAAAATATCTGTTGGAAATTTATGATTTGCTCAATGATAAAAGGTGTAAGCACTAATATGCCTACATATTTGACCATACAAAATTGCAGATGTTTATGAAAGGACCTGTAATAACCCAAATTTTTTCGAATGTAATTAAAAAAAAATTAAATAATTCTCGATACTGTTTAAGTTAATTCGGAGCGAAATTTCATTAAGAATATGAGACTTATCATAATGGATGGGACAAGAGTTAGGAAGCGATGGATCATGACTTCGAATCCAAACCGAATCACTCTTATTATTTTTGATTTTTGAGACGTTTGATCTCCTAATACGACCATTATTATGATTAAATAATCCTAATAAATTCTTTCTTAAATTATCCTAATTATGTCCTTAATTTATTCCTATCAAAACCTTTTATTTTATTTTCTTAGCCGTTATGAATCTACACTATAAATGTAGTACACCTGTGACGAGGGAAAGGTTGCATTCCCGGATCAGTCCTACGGTAAGTCTTTCTCCTTCTTTTCCTTAACTCTCATGGTCAACCATGGTCACCCCAGAATGAGCCAAACCGACTCTCGTCGACGCTTGCCGACTCAGATCGATCATTACCCGCATCAACCGACTCTGTGCCAAACCAAAATCAGACCGGAATCAAGTTCCGACAACCCGATCAGGACCCAACTTAGGATCGAAGACCCGACTACGCGACGTAATTTCCCTTTCTCCACTCGCCAGAGCAGCGATGGGGCCTCCTCACCTCCAGCCTACCTTCCCCGATGTCGGAGATCCTTGCCGGCGATGACCAAATACCGGATGTACGCCATAGTGACGGCCACCTTTCCCCTGCAGTTGCTGGCTTGTCCGCGGTGTCCCTTCCCTGTTTGTGATAAACAGAGGAAAAGGATGAGGGCGTTGGGCCTTATTGGGCCATTAGGTGTAAAAGATAGGGGAAGTTATTTTAAAATCCTCAATGGGTTTGAAAAACAATTTTTATTTCTTTTTTGAGATAAATTCATACTTAACTTCCTATTTTCAATTTATTTTTCATCAGACTCATTCCATTCTTTTTTCCAATTCGAAACAGAGGAACAACTTCATTTCCCCCTTCTAAAACACAATATTGGAACATCGGTTTCTCCATCTTGTCCGCGCTGTCACCCTCGCCTTCACCTCCTTACCCATGTTGTCACCCTCGCCTTCACCTCCTTACCCATGTTGTCACCCTCGCCTTCATCTTTCTCCTATCTATCTTTTCCTCTCCTTCTCGTACTCATCATCCAGTTTAATTTCTCCATCGCGTCATCTCTCGTCTTCGTCTCCTTCCCCATCGATTTCGAATCCAAAAGGGAAGAGAGAGGTGTGGCAAACTAACCAAAATGATTTCATCTCCAACAACCCGAAGCCAAACTAGGAAGGGGTTCATATTTTCTTCTCAAACTCGTAGAAAGACAAAGGTTACCCGAACACAAGCTGTGACAATTTCTTCTCTATCGATTCAAAGAGATGACCAAACTTTGACATTATCTAGTTCGAAATCAAAGGTGAGACAACGACCCCCTGACCTCCAATGCAGATGCTCGTTATCGTTATTCCACAAATACATGGTGGAGTTAAATAAGGTTATATCTAACATTTGCCTAAAAAAGTTGAGCGTGTCTTCTTTTTCCCATTTTTTGAATACGCCTAATGAAAGTCCCAGAAATAACCTAGATGGGGGGTGAATAGGTTGTCTCAAAAATTTTATTAGGTAGTACAGTAGAGCTGTGAGATAGTCTGCACTACTCGAGTCTGTTGCAGTATTGCTCAAATTCTACAATTGAGACTTTAGCTTTTGAAAAGGTTGTCTCTTTGGACTTTTGAGTTCTTTACTACCAGTTCTAGGAATGAAAAACCAGTGCAGAAAAGTAAATGAGATAGAATTTTATATTGGTTCGGACATCTGTTACCAATAAGTAACAAAAGCTTAGTCCAGTCTTCCCATGGTGACCAGTGTAGTCAAGCCAAGAGGAGGTTCACTAGTTCTTGTTTTGGCTTACAAGATAACCCCTTTACAACAAGATCCTACTTGCTAAAGGATGAAGAACCTAGATCTAATAGTGCTCTGCTGTAGTTGCTGTTCTTCACTTGTAGACTAGTGAACCTTCTTAAAATTTCCTGAATCTTTGAGTCAGCTCATGCACAGCAAGTCTCCCAGGTTTTTTCTTCGTTTGAAAGCTTTGAAATGATCTTCAAGTTTTTCTCAGACTCGTCCACCTTTTTCTCTGCGCTGTGAGTCCCCTTTTAGAGGCTCAGGAAACCAGAACCAGTGACTATATGATCTGATAGTGACAGCTTTGCCTTCTACTACAGTAGACTGACTTAGCTTCACCTTTCCAGATCCAGTACACATCACCTTTACCTCAGCTTCTCGTTTTTGACCCCTTCCTTGTTTCTTTCAATTCCAGCATAACTTATACTATACCCAGACTCATACGCCAGGTCTGCTGCACGCCTATGCTGTATAGGCTCTACTGCACCCTCGGCTTCATGAGCTCTGCTGCACAGTTTTCATATCCAGCCTTTCTGTAACTTCACTTGCACCAAGTACTGTAGCCACTCTGCTGCAACTTAACTCCTACTTAACAGCTTCTAGATCTTATCTGCTCAGCCTGCTAGTGTAGCCTCGTCTACACCCAGCACTGCACTCTTCTCTTTTTTGCTGGAATTGGTCTTCAACAACAGAATGATCCTATATCATGAGAACCCTAAGACACTTTTGCTATTGTATGTAGTTGATCTTTGGTCTGTAAATTTTTAGTTCCTGGTAGTCTGCATTCCCTTAGCCTTCTGCTGCAGTGAATAGTGAACCTTCTTCACAAACCCTGAATCTTCGATTCAGTTCACGCATAGCAAGTTTCCTAGGATTTTTCTTCATTTGAAAGTTTTGAAATGATATTCAAGTTTTTCTCAGACTCAACCACCTTTTTCTATGCGTTCTGAGCCCCCTTTTATAGGCTCAGGGATAACTTTTTTGTGAGCCCCCTTCTATGCGTTGTGAGCCCCCTTTTCATCTGATAGTGATAACTTTTCCTTCTACTGTAGTAGACTGACCTGGCTTCACTTTTTTCTGATCCTGTACAAATCACCATTGCCTCAACTTCTCGTTTTTGACCCCTTCCTTGTTCCTTTCTATTCCAGCATAACTTATACTGCACCCAGACTCATACTCCTGGTCTATTGCACGCCTCTGCTGCACCCTCGGCTGTATAAACTCTGCTGCACAATCTTCATATCCAGCCTCTCTGCAACTTCACTTGCACCAAGTACTACAGCCAGTTTACTGCAACTTGGCTCCCACTCAATAGCTTGCAGACCTCATCTGCTCAGCCTGCTAGTGTAGCCTCATCTGCACCTAACACTACACTCAGTCTTCTGTAATTCAGCTTGCATAATTACATTGCGATATGGCTCACTTCACTTTGCTGCTGGAACTGGCCTTGAACACAGAAAGGGTCCTACATCATGAGAACCCTGAGACACTTTTGCTGCCATATGCGTCTGATCTTTGGCATGTAATTTTGTAGGCAGACCCCTCGTTAGCATGCCTTTGCTGCACGACCTCTGGCCCTAGTCTGTAACTACCTAGCTAACTATTACAGCCTAAGCATCTATTACATACATAATTTCTTCTT
Source organism: Drosera spatulata (assembly GCA_035668315.1). NCBI lineage: Eukaryota > Viridiplantae > Streptophyta > Magnoliopsida > Caryophyllales > Droseraceae > Drosera > Drosera spatulata. The sequence goes on from JAOVYX010022454.1 coordinate 6,349, forward strand.
TTTGTTCATCAATTTCTATACAAACGAAGGGATTGCACATTTCTATCAATCTTCCCCTAAATTGATGCAAACAAAACTCCTAAGAAATTCTAACAACAAGAACACCTATACATCCATTGTTATAAAAGAAATTTACAGAATGTGGAGGACTTACATTTCCCTATGCATTAATCCTCCTGTCCTTTCTTGGAAGGATAATCTTGCTGCAGAACCTTTGCCCTTTTGTGCTTTTGTTTCTTCCTTTGCTGTTCTGCTCTGGGCTGCTCCGTTACGGACCTAGACCTTTGCTCTGCTGCAGGTCTGCTGCTTTACCCCTCTGTTGTAGACCTTGGAGGATGTCTCTCCCCTTGAGACTTTTGTTCACCACTTATTTTAGCTACACTTTCCTCAGCTGCACCCTTCTCCCCCCTTTTGTTTGCATTGATGTTCTGGGTGAGATCATTGATAGCTTCCTTTAAGGCCTTCAGCTTTAAGGCTATAATGCTGTTTTGTGCAGCAGTGGATCTTTTGATGGTTGCATCCACTTTGGACTCCAGGATACTGAGTCGCTTGTCGTTGTTAAGAATATGTGTCTGCAGTTGACTCTGCGTCTCTTGAATGGTTGTCTGCAACTTTTTGAATTTGAAAGCCTTGGCGTTGTGCAAACGGTTATAGTTTGAGCTTGTCTTGACGTAATGTCGCAGACTGATGCCGGTGACCTTTTGAGCTTGTGTGGTCAATGCCTTTGAAAGTCCTTGAAGCAATTCAAAGAAAGCATTAAAGTTTTCCTCCATCCTACTCTTCTCTGCTCCAAGGTCGTCTGCAAGAGGATGTAGTACTTCAGCGAAGTCATACAGAGCGTCCTTGGTCTATTGTTTGACCTCGTAGAGATTCTGATCTAGTTGATACAACCTCTCATCAACGCTGGATGGAGAGGTTTCTGGTGTTTTTTCGGTCTGCTTTCTCTTGGATGCAGACCTGGTTCTTATTGACACTGGAGTCTTCATGTGCTGTGGTAGCTTGGCTTCTTCCATTCCAAGTTTCAGACTCCTAATGGATGCTTAAGGAGTCATGGGGACGATGGAGGTTGCTCCATACAGCAAGCCTTGAGGGAAGCTAACTGAAGGTAGGTCTTAAGTGGTCTGCTGCAATCCAAAAGAGGATTGAGGGGTAAACTTGATGTGGATTGGTGAAACATCCCCTTTCAGTTGCTGACTCGTTGCTTCTTGAACTGAAGGAGTGTCCTCTAGCAAATGTCTTCGGAGAACAGAAAGAGTCATTTCCTTCGATGAGCTCTCTTGTGCTGTCTGCTCTTCAACCTCAGGGATTTGCTGTTCTTCCATGTCTTGCGTCAGTTGTGTAAGTGAAGGTTGAGGAAGTTGCTTGTCTGCAGGCAGCGGCTCATTTGCAGGAATGGTTATAGTTGGCTCAGCTGCACTCATTTGCTCGTCTATAGGAACTTGCTCTGTTGTAGGGACCAAGCTCGTCTGCTCGTCTGCTTTGTCTGGAACTGCTGAAGTAGTCTGGTCCTCTTCTGTAATGTCTTCGATTGCAGAGAACGGGGCAGTTTGCAACTCTGCCTCATCCGCAGGTGTCTCAACAGTGAGGTCCTCTACCTCTACTACAGACACTGAGGCAGTCTGCTCCTGAGACTCAGTGGTGTGTTTTACCGTAGCTGTCTCCTCTGCTGCAGTTTCTTATGTTGTTTGTTCTGCTGTAGTGGTCTGAGGGACTCCTTCCCTAGCAACTTCATCACTGAGCTCCTCATCAGTGAGATTATCTCTACCCTGATCTTCATCTCCACCATCATCATCACCTCCTGGAGATGGTGGTCTACACGCTTCTGGTCTGGAGAGGTACTCCTGGATTTCAAGTGTTGCAGCTTGAACATGCTTGTCAATTATTCTTTTGAGCTCCAACCTTACTGCTGCAGAATGGATAAACTCAATTTGATACACTTGAGCTTGTCGTGCCTTTCGGTCTTCATTGTGGAGTCCTTCCATTCCAAAACTCCACTGAAGAGGATGTAAGGATCTTTCGGCCTATTCTTTACTTGAGCAGCCTGTTGTTGCAATAGGACCATCTGCTCGATTTCTCCTTCCGTCATACCTGTGATGTCCCCTATCAGTGTTTTGGATCCATCGGGATAAACAGTAAACAACTATTGAGGTCCTGAAGGAATAAATTTTGTATGCTGCTCTTTGAAGTCTTTCTTTTCTTGGAAGGAGCAAGTGGTGGTAGTGTAGGAGCTACTCTCTTTTGCAGCCTAGTTTGCGGAGCAATCCACTGTATAGTTGTCTGCTGAATGGCTCTTTGCAGTGTAGCCTCTTTGTGGATCTGTTCTGGATCTGCTTCAAGGGCTTTATCCATTCTCCTCCACTCTTCTACAAGTTCTTCTTCAGCTAGCTCTTCTTCTACTACTATGGGAGTTGGCTCAGTATACTGGTCACGATTTTTCTTCTCCTCCTGAGCTTGTGCTGTTGTGCAAACTCCTGCAGCATTGCCTCCTTCTGAGGCTTTCCTAGGTGAGCATAAGTCTATGCTCTGTGCTCTTAGGCCTTCTTCCTCAGTTCTTCGATATATTGAAGTGCTTCTTCAAATTTTCTTCTCTCCTTTGGGCCTTCTGCTTGTTACTCAGCTGCCTAGACTTACTCTGCTGTCCGCACTTGGATAAACTCCAGTTCATCATCATCATCATCTGCATATGGAACAAGAGACATATTAGTGTCGAAAACCAAAGTTGTTGTTGTTGTTTTACCTGCAGTTTTGGTTGTTGTTGTGGCTAGCTCATCTGCAGTGATTGTGATGCCAGTTGTTGCAGTAGAGACTTTTTATAGCATTGAGGAATCAAGGTTTCAAAGTTTTTCTTCAATCTCCTTTCGTGTGAATCCCCTTGCAAACGTTTCATTTCCAAACTCAGCTCGGGGACCCTCCTGACTTTCTTCAAAGCTCATCATTGAGCCTAGTATGTTGCAGGTTCTCGTCTGCACCTCCCCTTATGAACTCGAGAGCTACAATCGAGTCATGTAGAGCTGCTACTTCAGGGATCTTAGGGGGAAGTTTTCTTGAGGATGAGCCTTCCTCAACAGTAGTGATTGGTTGTATCATCTCTTGCTCTGCAGGTTCTTCAGTTTGCTGCACGTCTGCACCTTCTTCATTCTGCTGCACGTCTGCACCTTCTTCACTCTGCTGCACTACTACAGTATGTGCTTCGTTTGTCTGCACTATTACAGGAAGTGCTTTGGTCGTCTGCACTACTGCTAGTGCAGTAGTGGTCTGTACATTTGTAGACTGATCTACTTCTTCAGTAGTTTCCCTTGTGCCTCTTCTTGGGGTTGGCTCTTCTGACTCTTCAAAAGATAAAAGGTTCAAATTCCTTTTTGGAGGCTTGACGGCCTTTGGGACCACTTTCTTCTTAGGCTTTTCAGCTCTCTGCTGCACTGCAGACTGTGCTACAGACTTGGGTTGTGGTGGTGGATGTGGCACTATGGCCTTCCTTGTCTTTGCCAGACTTGGTGGCAGTCGGCCAATCTTTTTGATGTCGATTTGCTTCCACACCGTCCATGGTCTTCCTTGAGCATCAAACAGCTTCAACTTGTCCTTCAAAATGATGCTCAATAGTCTGTGATAGAGAGGCTGTCTGGCCTTTACTGCACTGGCCAATTGATATATCATCAAGCTAGCCCAGTTCAACTGGTGTTTCATCAAGATTGCACACATGATCTCCTGCTGATCTTGTGTGATCTGGTCCTTCGAGAACTCCCTGGACATTATGGCTTTCTTGACTACGTCTGCAAGGAATTTGTGTTCTTTGGCCAAGAACTTCTTCATCGTCCTTATCCCTTCTGTAACGCCATGACATTTTTATAACTTATGATCACGTGACGTCACTGTCGCTACAGACAGGAGTCCATAGCAAGGCAATTTCACAACAGGGTTTACATAATAGAATATAAGAGAAAGCAATTATAAATACAGCATCATCACGCACAACTCAATCCACAATTATGTTTCCTATATAGGTTATCAGACAATCTTCGATACCACTCCCAAGTAACGACCGAGCGCTAACAGTCGATTATTACAATCATCCATAGTTGGACCTCAAGGCTCAAATACTACCATACATTCTAGATAGTACACATATTACAAGAGAACCTCATTCATGTGCAACTACTCTGATGCCTCGCCCTCCTCAACTGAACCTACACAAAAAACAAATTAAAGAAAGCAGAAAAACCCGTGAGCAACGATTTGCTCAGTAAACCCCGGGTACTGCCATAGATTGAAAGTCACGTGCTATAACCCTAACACCTGCTATAGCACGTCACACTTGGCAGTATATTAAAACCCTCTTTTTGTTATCATTGTTATTTGACCTCGACCATTCTATCATTCTTTATTTATGACCCCACCATGTTCTATCCCATCATGCTTTCTAATCAATATTATTTTCTATCACTGTAGCACGTGTTACAGTGATATAAACTTTCACCTTTAGACCCCACCACCGAAAGAAAGACAAGACTTTTTCCATTTTCTTTTCCAAATGCGACCAGAGAATCATCGAAGGGGCATCCGCCCCTTACCAATGCGACCACAGAACCATCGAAGGGTCATCTACCCTTCATCAATGCGACCACAGAACCATCGAAGGGTATCCGCCCTTCATCAATGCGATCACAAAACCATCGAAGGGTCATCCACCCTTCATCAATGTGACCACAATCGGAAATGAAGGAAACTAACCTTCTTCCTCCCTCAACAATATCCCGTTAATTCCTATTCTCGTAATTCATTTATGATTTCATTATAATATGTACACGCTTAATTTTAGTTACGCTCGTATTTCGCTTATTTTAACGATATTGGGCTACGATATATTTTCTCGTCCCGAGAGGTAATTTAATATTATTAACACATAATCTAGCGTATTTACTCTCCCGGACCTAAGTGTAGGGTATAACATTGCATAAATACTTAAATTGGATCGTTTCGGACAGTCGTGGCCGCAACAGGCTTAGTCACGGCCGTGACAATCGAGTCGTGGCCGCGACCAAGCATGATCGCACCGTTGCGCCTGCGATAGGATTCGTCGTGCCCGTGACTCGCCTGGTCGTGCCCTCGAAGGGCTTGCTCGCGCCTGCGATAGGCTGCGACCTGCATTCTAGAATTAGCCGCTACTACCCCCACGCACGCCATAATCACCTCGTCGCCCTTCCGGCGGTATACTACCCATCATCACAATCCATTATACCATACAACACATGTAAGCAGATGCATACGATGGATTGAAAAGATTAAACGATCAAAGGTTACTCCATACATTACCATCATCTCCCAAACTCACCGTAACCTGCGGATCATTGTCTCAGTATAGTACCAAACTTCATCAATTCATATCATCAATTCATCCCATACACATCACACATCCATATAGATCTCACATTGGTATTCGGAGAGGGTTGGGTTACCTCACACGAGAGCAAGATCGGGTACAACTGATCGGGGTGGAGGAGGGGTGGTTGGTTGTGGCTGACTGCAATGGGGAGGGGCAGCTGCTGGCGTCGCGGCGTAGAGGCAGGGGTGGTGGCATGGCAGTGGCGACGGCGGGCATGGCTGAGGCGGCTGGCGGTTGGCTCGGCTGGGAAAGAGAACGGAGAAAGAAAAGGGAAGAAGAGAAGGTGGGGGAAGTCAGGGAAGAAGAGGGAAAGAGATAAGGGGAGGGTGTGGTGTCGACGTGGCGTCTCGTGATTGGTCGAAGTTGGATAATTCTGGATTACGTTATCCTTAGAATTTATGTTTGGTACAAATATTTTTGTTAATCATCGAAATAAATATATCAAAATTTTCAGAATTTCGTTACGATTTCATATTTATAGTTAACATGACATTCAAGAAAACTAATTTTCTCGATTTATTACACCTTCTTTCTGATGTTCGGCTCCGAGTATCGCTAGCTATCCGTTTGTGATGACGCTTGGGGGAATCACCCTTGAGCCATCATTGTGCAGTCTGTAGATACGAGCCATATCGTTCACAGTGATTTTAATCACTGTCTTCTTGTGAATGTAACTGATTTCATGGATATTCCTCGAAACCCTAGCCTTTCAATCAGATCCATGACTTCATCGTCAAAGATGTGGCTAGTGGTTTCGCACAAGTACTTTAGTCCGGCTTCTTGAATCGATTCTCCAACTTCTTTGACTTCGTTCGACTGAAGTAAATATTGAAATCATTCTCTCCTTTTTATGATTTTAACGTTAGAGTCCAAAATTAGTCGTTACACAGTATCCTAGAACTAATCCATCCGTTGCGCAATTCGAGGAGATAATTATGAAACTGTTTTTTTTTTTTCAAAAATAGGAGCAGTAGAGTGACACTTGTCTCTAGTCTGCATGGCTTGTGCAGTAGACTAGTAGAGGGAAGTCACTCGTCTACATCACTTGAAAAACACTAAGTGCGTTTCAGGTAGTCTGCTCGTCCGCATCTACACATGCAGTAGAGCAGTAGGGCAAAGTTACTTGTCTGCACTCTTTGAAAACATTAAACCCATTTTAAAAGTCCTGCTTATCTGCATCTACACCTGCAATAGAGCAGTAAAGCAGTATAGCAGTATACATTGTCATTTTACTCATTTAAATCTATCATGCCCAGCTCTCCTATGAACATGATAATTTTTTTTTATGTAAGGGATTTGTAAAAATGTCTACAATTTATTTTTTTGTTGGAATGTATACCAACTTTATATGACCTTTCTGCACATGATCTCTGATAAAATGATATCTGATATCAATGTGCTTGGTCCTTGAATAAAAAATAGGATTTTCAGAAATAGCCATTGCAGACGTGTTATCACAAAATATGTTTGTTTTTGAAAACATTAGCCCATACTCTGCAAGCTGAGATCTCATCCAAAGTACCTGTGTAGCGGAGCTTCCTGCAGCTATGTATTCTACTTCTATAGTAGAGGTTGAGATAGTGGTCTGCTTCTTGCTGAACCAAGAAATCAACCTTGCACCTAAAAATTGACATGTACCACTTGTGCTTTTCCTGTCAACCCTGTAACCTGCAAAGTCTGCATCTGAATAACTAGTTAGTACAAAATCTGAGTCCTTTGGATACCATATAACCAGGTTACGAGTTCCTTTGAGATATCTCAGAATTCTTTTAACTGCAGTATAGTGGGACTCCTGAGGATCAGATTGATACCTGGCACAAACACAGACAGAGTAAGGTAAAGTGAAGATCCTATTATTCCTCTATATAATGTTTGATCTATACTTTTTCCTTTTTCATATTTATCAATTTTAGCAGTAGAGCTCATGGGTTTTTTTTTTTTTTGAAGTTGAGTTTTCTAGGCCAAACTTTTTAATTACATTGGTTAAGTATTTTGATTGATTTTTGAAAATTTCTTTACTTAATTGTTTCACTTGCAGACCTAGAAAGTATTTTAATTCGGCCATGTGACTCATTTGAAATTTAGACTTCATTAGTGCAGCAAACCTTTCGCATAGTTTATTGTTAGTGCAACCAAAGATGATGTCATCTACATATATATGCACTAATAAGGTATGCTCTTTGTGTTTCTCGAGAAACAGTGTGGTATCTACCTTCCCTCTTTGAAAGCCATTATCAAAGAGAAAGGTAGAAAGAGTTTCATACCACGCTCTTGGAGCTTTTTTCAAGCCATAAAAGGCTTTGTCATATCTTCAAATCTTCAAAATCTTCAAAATCCAGGAGGCTGCTCGACATAAACTTCCTCCTATAGCTTTTCATTGAGAAAAGCACTTTTGACATCTATCTTCAAATCTTTGTAATCATAGTTTGGATGTTCAAAATCTTCAAATCCAGGAGGCTGCTCGACATAAACTTCCTCCTATAGCTTTACATTGAGAAAAGCACTTTTGACATCCATCTGGAAGACTTTGAAGTCTTCATATGCAGCATATGCCAGAAATATTCGTATGGCTTCCAATCTTGAAAAAGGGCATAGGTCTCATCAAAATCGATCCCTTCTTCTTCAGAGTACCCTTTGGCCACCAGTCTAGCATTGTTTCTGATTATGATTCCATTTTCATCAGATTTGTTCCTGACGACCCACTTGTAGCTAGCAACTGGATAGTTATTTGGCCTTGGCACAAGATACCATATTTGATTTCGTTTGAACTCATTGAGTTCTTCTTGCATGGAATTGATGCGTGCTGTCGTTTACACGTCAAATTAATATTTAAGAGCACCCACTTCACTCTATAAATATAGAATTAAAT
>JAOVYX010022455.1:0-14597 GCA_035668315.1 Drosera spatulata
CTGTATGATGCTCTTCTCCAGATGCAAAGAGCTGGAAATAGACCTGATGTTGTGAGCTATGCTTTACTCATCCATGCATATGGAAAAGCAAGACGGGAGGATGATGCATTGGCAGTTTTCGAAGAAATGCTTGATGCTGATGTCAGGTAACGCATGTAGCCGGTTATGCAGCTTGTTTAATCAACTCAAACATGAGTATCATGAAATAGAGGCTTTTGAGATAGAAATTCAAGCGTGTGACCCTACGTCTAAGATGCCCTAGACTTAAATGAATCTTCTGAAGTGCATGATTACACTATGGACATTCTTGACATGATCGAATATTCGTAATGGCATAATCATACATGTGCCACTCTTGGGAAGAACGGGATGCTCTTATCTGTTGACTTATTTTCAGCCAGATGCTTGTCATTTATTTGAAATTGTAGGCTCTTGTGTTATTGACGTAATGCTTCAGGCTGTGTCCGTTATTGATTTCAATGCGCTTTACAGGCCTACACATAAAGCGTACAATATATTGCTCGATGCTTTTGCCATATCAGGAATGGTGGAGCAAGCTAAGATAGTGTTCAAGTCCATGAAAAGAGACAGGTTAAGTCACTTCCTTTTCTTTCTCCATTTGTGGTTATGTTAACTGATGAAAACCCAGCTTTTTCTTGGGAGTGTGTGTGCCCACCTGTGATTCTTGAGCATGTTTTTTTCTCAATATTTTCATGAAATGTCAATGAGAATTTTACGCTGCGTAGGTTATTATATTTCAAAAATATTTTAATTTTTTATGTAGTCTAATAGCATAACATAACTCCTCAAAATACATGTTAAAAGATACCGAGAAAGAAGTGTCGCATTTTCTATGGTATAGAGGGAGTATCTTATTAGCAGTGACAATCTATTTGAGATAAAGTTGTAGTTTGTTGCCGGATATTATTTGCCGGATTAGTCTACAGATGGATTTCCGAGTCTGATGACTGATCCCTCTGCTGCAGAAACATCACTTTTTTTCTTGCTGCTGTTTCATCTCTGTAGCCCATCGTGTAATCATCCGTGTTCCTCCACTCTTGTGTCCAAACCAAAACTTCACGCGTAACCGGCTTCTATTCTATGCTTGTATAGGTTTTTTCCAGATCTCTGCTCATATACGACTATGCTGTCGGCTTATATCAATGCATCTGACATGAATGGTGCCGAGAAATTCTTTAAACGAATAAGACAAGATGGCTTTGAGCCTAACGCAGTCACTTACGGGACATTGATAAAAGGATACGCCAATGCAAATAACCTCGATAAGATGATGAAAGCGTTCAAAGAAATGGAAACAAGTGGGATCAAAGCCAACCAGACGATCATGACCAAAATAATGGACGCTTATGGAAAGAATGGAGATTTTGAGTCCGCGGTGTTTTGGTTCAAGGAAATGGAAGCTCGGGGGTGCCCGCCTGACCAAAAGGCGAAGAATATTCTATTGTCACTGGCTAGCACGGATGAAGAACACGAGTTAGCTACCCAGGTCGTGGAACATAGGCATAATCTTGCTGCTGATGATGATGATGCGTGGTTCAACTTTGCAGGATATGTTGGTGAAGGTGATGATGATCATGATGACGATGATGATGCCAGGGAGGATGATGATGTCTCATCCTTGGAAGGAAATGTGGATGATTTGTTTGCAGTGAGCAGTTGGTGAAGAAGAAACTGTAATCTTCGTGGACATGTGATCGTGATCAACTACTTCTCCAGTCAAGGCAGCACAGCGAGCCACCAGTTGCATTTCCAGTGATAGTGAAGTATGTTTTGCGCTGCCCGGTGGCATCATTATTTAATCAGTTTTGTGTGTATATTCAGTCGATCCTAAAGATATAGTCGTCGATGCTGCGTTCGTAGGTTCTGTCTCCTAAGAGTTTGTATACCTGCGTTCGATAGAATCGAAAGCTCTTGTTTTCTGGGTGTTGTGTCCTGGTTCCGTGCTACATCCTTCATTCAATTAGGTCACACACAATGGAGAATTATTATACTATCAGTTTGCAAGAGATGAATAGAACATAGGAAAATCGAAAATACTACAAACTAAAATATGCCCAACTCTGGGATCAAGATTACTATCTACCTCCTCAAATGATTTTAACCGTATGTTCCATAATGTTTTTATCATATTAAATTAAACCTTAAATTATATATCGTTGTAATCATTTTAAAACAAAAAAAATGTTTATTATCAAAATTACGTGGAACGAGAAAATAAAATATCTATCGTGATATAAAATATGTATGATATATAAAAAAGCACGTGTCTTAATATAGGATGTGTATGACAGTATAAAACCCAACCCGTGTTATAAAGACTTTTGGTTTATCTTTGTAACGCCAGTCAAAACTCGTCGAACACGTGTACGTGTTCCAAGTACTCCAAAGTTCAAATCTCATGCTCATTATTGATAGATAGTCCATTTATCATCGGATTTCAAATTGACAAAAACACATTGAAAATTCTGTATGTGAGAGAGAAAAGTCAGAACCCAATTGAATCCCATTTTGTCGCATCTGAGATCTGAGTGCCCAAACCATCAATGCGTTTCTCGTTCGAATCCCACAAAAAAAATAAAAAAATATTGGGTTCAAAATGATGGGTTCAATGTCAGAACTTGAATCCGTTTGATGCGTGTACAGAGAAGGCGAAACGCCGGCGGCGAGCGACATGGAGGAAGAAGAGTCATCATGTAGGAATGGAGCTTTGTGGGGAGTCGAGGTGGAAGGGAAAATCGAAGAGGGGAATATCCAAGAGGCGGAGTCGTCGTTGAGGGAGAGATTGTCTCTCAATTTCGAGGTATCTTCTTGACATTTGCTGGTGGGTTCTTTTTTATTTTTGGGTTCGTTTGTTTTGTAATTTGTTACAAGAGAGAAGATTGATGTAGTTGTATGCTTCTATGTGTAATGTGGCCATGGGATATATGTTGTTTGTTGGCTATGTGTTTGGTGGGTATTGATGTATACATCCTGCCCCCCAGACCCTCCCTCTCAGTGACGAGATATCTGGATAGTTGCTGTTGTGTTGTGATATGTGAGTGCTGTCATGTTGTGATTATCTTGGAGAGATGATGGGAGGGATCAGATGCATTAGGAGTTTCCTTGACGTAGAGGGCGCGAGGTTTGTTGAGTGAAAGAAGGCAGGGGAGTTTGTGTGTGCCCAAGGGCGCGATTTTGTGTTTCTGTGTGGCAATTGATTTAGTTCGTCATTCGTCTTTGAGTCTCGTGCATGTGCTTCGGGTGTGTTCCTCGACATGATGAGGTGCGCCAAACTTCCAAGAGGAGTGTAGGAAAATCCCTAATGGGATGTAGGCTTAGGCTCTCCTGTCATAGTTTTGACGCTAGTTCAATTAGGAAGTTCTGAGACTGTTGTTTCATAAATCTCATCAAAGATGGGTTTTCTTTGAGCAATTCCGAATTAAAGTAAATTCCTTTTGTGTCTGTTTCCCTTTATAAGATCTAGCTGGGTGAGAAACTCAGAATGACTACAGTGGTGAATTGAAAATGCCATTCCATTGGGACGATGGGACTCATCAATCAAAGACAAGTTCTTGGCTTTGCCACGGACTTGGGTCATTTGTCATTCTGTTAAAACTTAAAACCTCTAGGTTCAAACATCATAACAAGAAGCTTACAAGGTACTGAAGTCGTTTCCCATATGGAGCCAAAGATATATGGTTCAGTGGTTTTTCCTGGATGTCGACTTCAAAAGGTTTCAAGATGACAGTTGATTTTAGAAGGTTTCAAGATGACTGTTGATTTTAAAAGATTTCAAGGTGACACTTGATTTTAGTTGAATTTGTTATCTAGATGATCGCATAGGTAGTTTGAGGAGATGTCCTCTTAACAAAATTAACTGCTTGATTTCTACCTTACTGGCTAGCCTATTCAACAAAGGGGTATGTGTACTAGTTTCTCAAAAACACGTGATAAATGATAAAGGTTATTCCTCTTGTAATTTCTCCCATCACTATGTGAATATGTCTTCCATTATTTTTTTCCCCCTTGCAAATTTGAAATTTCCTTATAGGAAGCTAGAGCTCTTCTAGGACGACTGGAGTATCAAAGGGGTAATATTGAAGGCGCACTTCGTGTATTTGATGGCATCGACCTTCATGCTGCTGTTGGGAGGTTGCAATCTTCCCTTACTGAGAAGCCACTGAAAGGAAATTGGCTTGGCAGCGATTCTGTGAACAGTGCCTCTCAACGTGCCGCTGGCTTAGTACTTGAAACCATTTATCTCAAGGCCAAATCTCTTCAGAAGCTTGGAAGGTTCGCTGGTATGATCTTTTCTTGAGTTTTATATTCGGATGAAAACATGAACTTTGACTCCCTTCACCGATAGTTCTTTCTTTGTTGTATTTCTCATCAAATCATTTTTCCTGTAACTATGTACTCGCTGTTGTACTTCCCCGTTGAGTTTTTCAGAAGCGGCTAGGGAATGTAAAAATGTCCTGGATGCTGTGGAAAGTATTTTTCAACATGGAATACCCGAGGAGCTGGTGGATAATAGGTTGCAAGAGTTCATCAGTGAAGCCGTAGAACTCCTTCCTGAAATCTGGAAGCAAGCTGGATTTAGTCATGAAGTTATTCCGGCTTATAGGCGTGCTCTTTGCGGTCAATGGAGCCTCAGCATTGAGTGCTGCTCGAGGATTGAGAAGAAGTTTGCTGTGTTTCTGCTATACAGTGGAATTGAAGCTCCGGCGCCAAGTTTATCAGTCCAATCTGAGAGCTCATACATACCAGGAAATAATTTGGAAGAGACAATTCTGCTCCTGATGATTCTTCTGAGAAAATGTTGCCTTGGTAAGGTCAAGTGGGATCCGTCCATCCTCGAGCATCTTACTTTTGCTCTGTCCCTTTGCAACGAGACCACTGTTCTTGCGAGGGGGTTTGAGGAGATCCTGCCAGGAGTCTTCAATCGCGTTGATAGATGGAACACTCTTGCTTTATGTCATGCTGCAGAAGGTGAAGATAAAGATGCCTTGAACCTATTGAGGAAGTCATTGCACAAACACGAAAGGCCCGATGAACTTACGCCATTGTTACTTGCTGCTAAAATTTGTAGCAGGGATCCTTCAAATGCTGCTGAGGGCATGAGATATGCTGAGAGAGCAGTTGCCGTTGCTCACGCTAGGGATGAGCATATGAAAAGTATTGGTCTGCACATGATGGGGCGTTGTCTGAGGAAGCAAGCAATGATGTCTTTCTCGGATTCCGAGAGGTCCCATTTACAGTCAGAGGCTTTGAAGTTGTTAGAGAGTTCCTTTGTCATTTGTCGCAATAACACTGACTTGATCTTTGAATTGGGAGTCCTGAATGCAGAGCTGAGGAATCTAGATGCAGCTTTGCATTATGCTACGCAGTTCATCGACGCAACGGGTGGATCAATGTTGGAAGGGTGGAAACTGGTTGCCTCAGTTTTATCAGCTCAGCAGCGATTTTCAGAAGCTCTTGTAGTGATTGATGCAGCATTAGATGAGACAGCGAAATGGGATCAAGGACCTCTTCTCCGGATGAAAGCAAAGCTAAAAATGGTTCAATCCTTGCCCACAGATGCCATTGAAGCATATCGGCACCTTCTAGCTTTGGTCCAAGCCCAAAAGAGATATGGTTTGCCCCAGAAAGGTTTTCATCTGGTGAGTTCTTGTTTATCACTGTGGTGTTGTTCTCCAGCTGATTTTCTTGAACCAGTGTAACCATGGTAAACATTGGGCAAGGGACAAAAGTATCACAGATGGACTTTGGTTTGCTTATACACACTGTTCTTTAGGACCTGCCATATGACGTGAATTTCGGGTAGCTCGTTGTTTTTCTGTTGGTGCTGTAGTGTGAACATTCTCTCCGCTTGAAAATATTATGTGCTTCCATCTTGACCATATGTACCACTGTCAGGGTACATTACATTGACTAGAGTGAAAAATCTAGTTACCAGAAATTGATCCGAGATATCAAAATCCTCCAAATGGGACTCCTTCGTAAGGTCCAAGTATACTGTAGTTACTGTCAGACATCACGGCTCAACCTCAAAATGATCCATTAGCATTAAGTTATGCAAATTTTCATTTTTTAAGAAAATGAAATTTGAACTTGGAGCTGGGGTTCTTCCAAGCTCTTTTATAAGAGGGCTCCTATGGTTGACCAGAGAGGCTCTTTTGTGGATATTTTGTCTTGATCATCTTGCGTTCTTTGTTTTGACAGTCCAAGGATGATTCAGTCAGTGAATTTGATGTTTGGCACAGTCTAGCTACTATGTATTCCGGCCTTTCTCGGTGGAAGGATGCTGAGATATGCCTGAAGAAAGCTCAGACGCTGAAACAATACTCAGCAGATGTGCTGCAAACTAAAGGCACGTTATATTTTCCCAGGAAGGGCCTTGTCATTTATTGTTTAATTTTGGCTCATGTCTAATATCATTGGTTGGGCCGTTGTCAATACTCATATTACTGAACCACAATTATCCCTCGTTCTTCTAGGCATGTTGTATGAGAGTCAAGGACTACTCAAAGAAGCTTTGGCTTCCTACGTGGATGCTGTTTCACTGGATCCTGATAACATTTCCGGCAAGTTATGCTTAAGTGCGCTCCTGTCAAAGATGGGTTCAAAGACATTGCCAGTGGCAAGAGGCTTGCTTTCGGATGCATTGAGGATTGAAGCCACAAATCACAAAGCTTGGTATTGTCATGGGATGATTCACAGGAGCAGCGGAAGATACGTCGATGCCATGGAATGCTTTCAGGCAGCGGTCATGCTAAAAGATTCTGATCCTGTCGAAAGTTTTTCAAGTACAGGCTTTAACTAGAACAGCGACTGTCTCGCTGCTTCTTGATCTCATACACATCTTTCAACTTTCTTTGATTTTGTAGAACTTTCTTACGCTTTAATTCTTTTAGATGTATTTGTGATGTTGATGGCGTTTGTTTGGTGCTAATTTGTTGCCAAGGGAGGAATAGAAACAAACAACATTACGTAATTGTTGGATAAATTTGCCATTTGTAATTAGGTATGAGTAATTTTTTTTCTTTTTATTGTAAAAGCAACTAGTGATCTATAGAAAAGACTATGTCATCGTAATATGAATTTTTGGTGCCTGAATGATCATGTCCTCATTTGTAAGATCATTAGTAAGGTATAAAAGGTGTGTGTTTTTTTTCTTATAACACTCAGCATCAGAAAATGTTATTCATTCTGTCCGGATTTAATTGCAATATTGGTTTATATAAACAATAAAGTTGTTTATGTAATAAAATTGTTTATGTTACGAAACGTTCGCGAAACGATCAAATATCGTTTTATATAAAATTATCGTGAAACACTAATAATAATTTAATTTATATACTTCAACTCTGAGTTAGTGACTTAACTTTTTTACATCGTTAAGACGAATAACGAAACTCCTCAAAATATGTGTTAAATAGTACCGTGAACTATGATGATGCAACGTTGTTATGAATTCCGGGAGTAACAAATTTGTTATTGCACGTAGCAAATGTTTTTCACACCTATTTGAAAGAACCCTAAATTTAGTCTGAATTTTAAAATAAAAATTGGAAGATATATAATCCATCTCCCCCAAAAAAGTATAACAATTTTCTTATTTATCTGTTCCATATAAATTGTGACCTTACTATAAATGCAAAGATTTGAGATTAAATTTACTCAATTACTCTTAGTATTTATTTTAGGGAAAATTCTCATAAAATACAAAAAAGAGAAAATATTTTCTATCAGGTACAAACCGGAAAAATAATTTCCATCAGATACAGATTTCCGTTATCCTAAATCAAAACAACTGAACCCCACCACCAACAAACAATAAATTCAAAATCTCGAACCGTAGGGAAAATCCCAACAATCATCCACGAAATCAACAACTAAATTCAAACCACAACCCAATTCAAACTCAAATCAAGCATCAAACTCGGTTCATCGAGAGGAATTAAAAAGACGCACTGTGTTAATCATCACATTGAAACGAAACAGGTGAAATTTCTAATTCTAGGGTTTGTTCTTCAAATTTGATTAAAAAAACTGAATTCAATTAATATATGCATCAACAAATGCATCAATTCAATCGATATTATTCCAAATTTCGTATAATCGAATTATTAACATTCGGAAAAGAGTACGTTTTTGGAACAAAAACAGTGCGTCTTGAACAAACCCCAATTCTGAAATGTGCTCGAAACCTAAATTCAATTTTTGATGTCATACTGCTTGATAATATATTACAAAAAATTATAACCATCAATGTTTCATTAAGGCGCACTGTTCTGAATTATTTAAAAAATAATGAGCTTTTAACACTGAAACAGTGCGACTTTGCAAAGAATTGTAATGATCAATGTTACATTAAGGTGTACTGTTTATCATACAAAGACGTACTGTTTAAAAAAAAAAAAATAGCGCACTGTGTCAAAATACGAAGGCGCACTGTTTGATTCTTAATATGTTTATTTTCCTTGTTTATATAATGAAACAGGAAATATGACACAATATAGAAGCAACTTGACTGCAGTCATCAAGATTTTGAAAAAGGAACCATAATTTCGATGCACAGAAGAGCACAAAATACACCTGAGAAGAACTTCGTTTTGGACATTGTTTGATGCTATTCTCAAAGGGAATATTACTGCATCTGATTGAAGGAAAAGTGATAAATTCATTCGAGAGGTTATATTGAAGTACAACCAAGGAGACAGTTCATTCAGTTTCGAAGACTACGAATATAACATAGCGCCGTTGGATATCAAACTCATATTTGGAATTGTTGATGGGATGGTTGAAATAACTGATGACGACTTGAAAACAATGAATCCAAGCGAGTTCCTCGATAGAAGATTTCCTGAAGAACGAAAACAGGGAAAGAAGAACGTGAGAGAATTGACAACATCAAAACTGCGGGAAACAGTTATTGAAGCGTCAACGGGTTAGAAGCAGCATGACTATGAGGACACCGCAAGATTACTGGTTTTATATGTCATGAACACGGTCTTCCTCTGCACATCGAAGGCATCGATGAAATGGGCATATGCAAAATTATGTGGACGAAATGGACAAAATGTGTGACTTCAACTGGACGTCACACATATACAACAGATTGAAAAAATCTCTCAATGATAACATCAACGACAAGGTCTTCAAGTCGGAATCAATAAATGGATGCCTGCTAACGATTCCGGTAAATACTCTATACTGCGACATTATTTATATTGATGAAGATGCAATGAATTTATCCATAGTATTATTTTTTTTTGTAAGGCACACTGTTTCATTTAATGAAGTCGCACTGTTTAAGTCAAATAGTGCACCAGGCTTAATGAAATAGTGTGCCTTATGTTACATTCTGAAATTCACTTATCTAATGTAATTTCTTTTTTTAAAAAAAAAAATTCAGTATTGGTTCTTGGAGAAGAGTTTGGTCGTTGAACCAAAAAAATCATCATTTGAAATTATTCCGCGATTGACGAGGTGGCTACTCAATGATCTCCCCATAACCTAGGAGCACCAATTGCACGATTCAAAAATGAGAAGGTAAATTTTTTTCCTGTAAATGTACGGGTTTGTTTTTTATTTTATTCTTTAAATGTATACGCTAACAAAAAAAATAAATTCCCTTTGATAATCTGATTGCGCAGCTCACAATAGATTCTTTTCAACCATCCGTCCTAGAGAGACAAGTATACAGGATGAAATTGCTAGCACTTGAATGGCACCAGGAAGATGATGACAAAGACAATGTCAACGACTACAAGTTTAAGGCTAGAAGCATGGATGATGACACAAGCAATGCCACAAAGACAAACCCGGACATACCATCTGATGATGTATTGGCACAACATATCCATCCAAAAAACTTCTCAATCCTCCAAACAATGAAGAACAAGCTTCAGGATGTAAGCTTTGAAAATGTTAAGCTGAACGAAAAAATCAAAGAAATGCTAACGGAAAATCAAATACTAAAGATAAGGTAAAATACTTCAAGCATATTTTACATTTGGTTGTCAAATTCCAATTTTTATGATGATTGGACTAATGGAAACTATTAAAAATTATGAAAGCTTGACGAGGCGTGATAAGACAGGCGCAGATGCAACTGGCGAATCATCAAAAAACAATTGACGAGTTGTTATCAAAGAAAGACAAAGTAAGTACTTGTTTTTTTTTTTTGAAAAAAAGCACAACTTTCACTTGTTAAATGACGCACAGTTTTTTTTACATAAGGAGCATTGTTTTTACTAAAACTGACGCACTGTTTGACTAAAACTAACATACTATTTTGTTTGAAAATGACGCACTGTTTTATTTGAAACTGACGTACTGTTTTGTTTAAAACTGACGTAGTGTTTGTTTATGACTGACACATTGTTTGTTTATAACCGACAAAATGTTTGACTTTTTTATATGTTTTGAAGGTCATTTCATTGGAGATTGAATTAACAGCGAAAAATTTTGAGTTGGAGACGCTCAGGGAATCAGTAGCAGAAAAACGAAAAAAAGGCGCATCTGATTCAAATGTACTGCACATTGAAGTCTTGCTGAAACAACTACAACAACTGCAACAAGAAAACCAAAGGACCAACGCCAAGCTTACTTTGGAAACGCAAGCTATAGAACAAATGAAAGAAGAGATGACTCGTGCTGCAGAGCTGATGATAAAAGGGGTTGATGGGCGGAAAAGAATCGAAAAGAATCTTCTTCAAAAGTATGAGAAAATCAAAAACTACGAGAAGAATTGGAAAAAGAAAGAAAAACAGTGGCGCAGTACAAGACGGTGTTGTTCGACAACACCTCTGCTGTCAAGAAAAGAAGGAAGGAAGATGATGACGGCATAATGCAAATCAGTAGCGGAGATAAACTGCTGTAATCAGACAATGAAGAAGAGGTTCATCAAAACCAAACAAAAGGGAAGAAAAAGGCAATACTCCAGGATCAATGGTAAAGCAAATTAAAAAAAAGAGGATCAAGAGGTAAAAAAATGAATCAACGGCTACACCTATGGTTCTTCGAAGAAGGCAAAGTAGGATGCGTTCGAAGTCGCTCGCTACATGATAGATGCTGGAAGGGAAAAATACGAAAGGATGATCGAAGAAGTACCCGAGTAAGTATTCTTATAATTTCTCAAACAGTGCGTCTGTTTTGAATCAAACAGGACGCATGGTATGTTTCGAACAGTGTGCCAAGTTATTTATAACTGGAATAACAAAATAATATATTGCTCTTATAGAGAAACGTTCTTTTTTATGCTCACTTATCCTGTGACGAGAATAAAATGTGACGTCGACATGCAAGACCTGGATGCAATTGTGACCGATGGAGCATTGATGAACCATGCCATGATGGGTTTCTGTACGTTGATGTTGGAAGAAGCACAATTGAAAGGGCAGATAGCATTATACAGTACGGAATCTTGGGTAAGAAGTTACTCCCAAATATCAATACCAAATGCCTTTACTACTTATATTTCAATAGCAAATTCAACAAAACAAAAACTGATATTGAATTATATAATGTGATGAAGCAAGATGTTTTGAAAGGAGGAATCGCGACAGAAAACACAATCATGAAGCCAATGAAGGAAAATAATCAACGACGGTAGCATTTCTTCCCCATGAACTCATCCGGAGGAGCAAAGAGTGGGATTTGGACGTTGTTGGTGTTCGATAGCGAAGAAAACACGTGGACCCATCATAACTCCAAAAAAACAAAAAGTTCCCTATGCAAGGGATGCCGAGAAAATCGTAAGAAAGAAATATTAATTGACAGATACTATTGATATTGTAAAATAAAGCACTATAATGTAAACTAACTAATTTATGTGTGTTGTGGAATGTGCAGAAAGAATATGTAGAAGAGTTCAACAAGAAAATGACAAAGAAACATCAGGGTACGTAAATTGTTGAAGAAGAACAAGAGAAGTACAGCACGCAATTGATCATCAACAAAAAGGCTGGAACTCAATACAATCTGGATTATGGAGTGCACGTATGCCAATGGATAGATCACTTTGCAAATGGACAATCGGTTCCAGAGCATTCTACACTGGAAGAAATGCGACGATACAGAGCAAAAATGGTCGAGACATTGATTTCGGGATATCAGTTCAAAGATCCTACTCTACAGTGGGAGGATGATGAAGGGAAAGACGAAAACATATTTGATTGATGTATATTTTGACTATTTATACTAAATATGTATTTTTATTGCAATTAAAAACTTAATTAATTGTCTGAATCTCTACGTATTTGATTATCATTTTCTCATTAGAATGAAGAGGCGTTCTGTTTTATTTATTAAGGCGCATTGTTTTAGTCTAATTTTTTTTATTTTTTTTGGGAAAAAAGGAACAAAGCATAATGAATGAATAAATATAAAATAAGTCAAACAATAGTACATGAATAGAAATAAGAATGCAATAGGCAAATAGAAAGTAACACACTTGGTTTTGTTAACCTAATCAAATCAGGTGCACTGTTTCAATGAAAAATAGTATGCCTGAATAAAATAAAACTGTGCGCCTATTAAAAAAATTTTTCAAAAATGAAAAACACAAGATTACAACAATGTATTAACAAAAATTGATAGCATGATAGTCTTATTACATAATACCCATCATTGGCTTTTTTTTTCCTCAAAAAAAAAAAAAAAAAGAAACGAAAAGAAGAAAAAATGAGTTGGTCTAACATAGACAGAAAAATCTTTAAATGGGCTGGCGATAACTTTGTCTGTTGTGATGACCAATCTTTTTGTACCTCGTACACCTCATACCCCTACACTCCTCATCACTCGATGGAATACGAAGTTTTTTGGACCTATCAGAAAATGTGCTCAAAGAAACGGATCCAATTCCATAACTACTGACGCAGCTATTTGGTCAATAATTGATGAAGGGAAAGGACAATGATAGCCTCGTAGCTCTTTCAATTTTTCAACAGAAAAATACGGATCGATCATGGTGTTCACGGGCAAGTTAATATAACACAGACGGAATGTAAACATGGAAAACCATTTGCTTGTCACATACGACAAGAGCAACTCTTCTCTCTCATATTTACTAACGCTGTCGGATCTGACATTACTTAAAAAATGAGGTCCGAAGATCTCTTCACCATAAAAACACCTGATTTCTTGAATAAATCATTGAAAGTCTTCAACATCTTGAGACATAAATCCCCATTCCATTGTTCTGCATCGCTTCGTCCATTGTTCTGCATCGCTTCGACGATTGTTGAACCACTCCTTTAACTTCAAACGAATCTGATCAACCATCTGAGTGATAGTGTAATAATCCAAAAATTTGTCGAATTTAAAAAATATATATTAGGTTAAAAATATACGTACGAAACGTTTGTAACGAACGTTTAAATAAAATTTATGAACGATGAACGTACATCGTTAAAGTTATTATAAATTTGAGACACATGTTTGAGCTTAAAAATTTGAGATCATTGAACGAAATATTATTATAAAATATTTTGGATAATTAAATCGACAATGATTAATTATTGAGAGACGTTATGATCGCATGTTTATTTATAACGAACGAATCAACGTTATAATGTTATTGCGTAACGATTTTTAGTCTCAGAAAGTTATATCGTTAAAAGAAATACGATATTAACGTGTTTGGTACAATTAAATCGACACGAATTAATTAACGGAAGATTATTATTACGAAACTGAGATAAAAATAGACTGATGAAAATATAATGAGGGATCAAAACTTTTAAAATTCAAATTCCCTCCACTTTTTTCCCTTTGTTTCCCTGCTTATCTCACGCGCACCAAACAGCTTCCCTGCACTCACCAAGCACTCGGTCACCGAGCCAACCACCACGAGCCACTACCATCCACCGCCACTAGCATCCACACTAACCTAACCACCCCGTTATTATCATCAAAAGGGGGCCGAGGAGGTTGCACAACCGAGGGAGGAAGAGGCCGCGCGTCCTTCCTTCGCGTTTCTTCATCTTCCTTCGCGCCGTCTTGTTGCGCGCCACCACCATCATCCGGCAACCTCGTAGCTCTCCCACCCTCCTCGCCATGATCATCAACACGTGAGGACAGCCACCGTGACAGCCGCCATGAACGTGAACGAACAGCCGGCATGCGCGCGGGGATCTACCTGCCGCCATGTCCAACTGAGGTGCGCATCATGCTTCTTCCTGGATAAACCTCTCGGGCACGATGAGTTGGAGATGGAGAAAACATAAAAAGGAGGAAAACAACGCCAAGATAGATGACAGTCGTGTTGATCATCAACGATGAAGGTGGCCAGCGCGCGTGGGATCCTTCTAGCTCGTCTCGTTGCCTTCACGTCTCTATCATCTTAGACACCGTTGCCACCTTTCCGACGTTTATCAAGGATGGTTTGATAAGTTAGGATGTTGCATAGAAGATTAGCTTGGCCATGTGCAAGGATAACACTCATAAACCATGAAATAACAACTTTCCGATGAAACCAGAGATTCCGACGATGTTTTCTAGCCACCAACATGCCCAGAGGGGTGGTGACAAGTAGATGATGAAGGGGGTGAGGCTCGGGTGCCTTTGGTTTCGAGATTTGGACGTAAACG
>JAOVYX010022456.1:0-14592 GCA_035668315.1 Drosera spatulata
GCGTTCGAGAGCCTGAGTGGCAGTTAAGAGGCATGAAAAGCCATGACTGTCATGTGTTCATGCAGCGATTGATCCCTCTTTTATTTAGGGAGTTTCTGTCGCCCAATGTTTGGAAAGCGTTGACGGAGTTAAGCCAATTTTTCATAGACTTGTGTGCAAATTGTATTACTCGCAGTGATATGGATCGGTTGGAAAGGTTCATTCCAGAGATAATATGCAAATTAGAGAGGATTTTTCCTCCTAATTTTTTCAACTTCATGGAACATCTTCCAATCCATTTGCCGTCCGAGGCGAAGATAACGATTTGCATTCAGTGGTAGGTTCTCGAATCTTGTTACGCATATGTGAAATTGATCCTTACTTATTATGTTTGTAGGTTTTTGTTTCATTTAAAACAAAAGATTGAGAACAAAACACACGTGGAATATTTGGTTTGGGCCTGAATTGGATCTTCCAAGTCCTAGTTATGAAAGATGGGTTTGGGCCAGCACTGAGCCTCTACCAAGTCTGCATGGCTCATAGGCTGGGGTATTTAAGGCCTATTGGGCTTTTCTCTATTTCTCCTTTCAAACATTGGCTTTCCTTCTACTCGTTGGCTCCCAGGCCCATTAAGGGTAACGGTAATTTGCAGGTTTTTTCCAAGTAAAATCTAAATAAATACGATTAATTAGTGGACAATTCATTCTGTAGTATATATTTTCTTTACATGAATGACGTTTTTTCTATTTTATCAGAATTTATAAAATTTAATCGACACCTATAATATTTGATATATAGATCTTCATTATATCAAAAGGCTTTTGGAAAATAATTCAAACAATCTTTTATTGATCTGATAAATCACAAAATTCTATAGAATGAGAGGAAAGAACGCACGGTACTCAAGATGGAGTATGGTTCGACCAGGGCACACGCTCTTCGTGGATTTTCTGCCGTCAAAGATGAATTACTTGTAGTTACGGGCGCGCTTTTTGTCGGGAGTGGTGAGATCATCGACATGTTTGTTCCTAAGAAGATCCTAAGGAACCCTGAGAGGAGGTTTGGCTTCGTGCGGTTTTCAAACAGATTGGAAGCTGACTCAGCACGAAGGAGCATGAATGGTAGAACAATGGAAGATATGAGGATAAAGGTTTCTTGGATGAGATTTGTCAAGGAAAGCAAGGATGCTACGTTTGATGCTACACCTAATGATTGAGGGAAAGTGGACGATAAGGCACATTTGTTCAGAACTGTTGATGAAAGATCTTATTTTGAAGTTACAAGATCAGGGAGCAAGGAAGGAATGCCAGGCAATGACGAGCATTGTGGTGGCTGGAGAATTAAGTCGTCGGAGATTCAAACTAAACCGGTTTGCATCAGTGCGTCTAGTGAATGTAAGGAGTGGTTAAAGACAAGCCTGATAGGACTTACGAAGTTCGCATCAACGGTGGAGGAGGTATCGATGGGTTTAGGGTCTTGGGGTGTGAGAAACCTTCGTATCCGTATAATGGACGGCATGATGTATCTCATCACGTGTGATTCCCTGGAAGCAGTAGTAAATGTTCTAAATGAGTGGGATATGTACGGCAGGAATGACTTTGCATCTCTGGAGCCATGGACAGAAGGCGTTATTCTCAAAAGAAGAACGAGGTGGATTAAATGTGAAGGAGTTCCGTTGCATGCTTGGACACCTGAAACCTTTGCTTTGGTTGGAAACCAGGCTGGGTGAACCATTTTTGTTGATGAAAGGGTCTGTTAATAAGAGTCATTTGATGATGCTAAGGTCTTGGTTGATACCATGCATACCATTCCAATCAGAAAATCAATATGTTTAATGGTTGATAACGCACAGTTCTGGGTGTCGATCTCCGAGGTTTGACAATGCTCTTTTTGCAAGTTCTTTGCTTGTCCAGAGGGGTGTCCAGGCGCTCATAGAGTGAACGAAAGTGGTATCGGACAGATTGATCATCGGAAGACAGACAGTTTTGGTCAGGAACGCAATGGGATTGCACTCGCCAATGAAGGTGTGCCTGCTGGAGGTAACGGTCAAGCCAGTCCACGCGTGGATGTAGGAGCATTAGATTGTGTGATAATAGAGGAAGATAAAGAGGCGGGGAATCTGGTAAGGAATGGGAGAAAACAAAAATAAGATGGGATGATTAATGATAATTTCGTCAATATTAAATGAGGCGGCTGTAGGGGATCATGGAAACGGTGTGGGTGTAGGTGTACCATGTAAGGAGACAAGAGGATGAAGAGGCACATGTGTTCCCTTATACGAATAGAGTTTTGGACAAATCCATTGGTGATAATGAGAGCTTTGGGTCGATGGCAAGGAATAGGCCTGGCGTGAAAATCGAGACCGGGATCATACACTGGTTCCTGGTCCCTTACACCGCAATACAAAACGACATCGGTCGATACTTCTCATCGCAAGGATGGCTTCTTACTGTCTCCAGGATACTCTCGATGTCCCTCGTCAAACCTTTCATAGGAGCCTCCATCCCGCTGCCTCATGGCGGGGACGATGGATCACTCGATCACTTTTACAGCTTCTTCAATGTCCCTGATGAGTTCGTTTACAGCACCCAAAAGTTCGCGCTCTCATCCCCTCCAGACGATGGCGATGGATCCTTTTGTGCGGCATTGATTCATGGCGATATCGGGAAGATGGCATTTTGGAGGAGTAGGGATGATTCTTGGATCAAGATTACGGATGGTGATGGTTAGAAGGCTAATTTGAGGTGTTTCGATGATGTTGTGTACTATAGAGGCGAATTCTATGTTGTGCATCTTCGTGGCCATATATATGCTTTTGGATTTAATCCTGATCAGCCTGAGGTAAGGAGGGCATGAAAAGTGACGGATGCATCAGAGTCCAAGTACTTCCCTCGTAATCGCATTATGGCACCTTATTTAGTTGTCTCTCGAGAGAAGTTGTTGCTCGTCTTACGATTGCACTCGTGGATGTGGGTGTGGAATGGAGAAGAACATGTAAGAGAAGGTGTTAGAGATGATGGAGGCAAAGTTGGAAGAGAAGGTGGCAATGGAGATGATGAGTAAGATAATGGTGAAGAATAATGTGATTAAGGGGATGTAAAAAAAGATCAGAAAAAACTCTCTATGTTAAAACAAATAACATCTCCTCCACCTTCGATCCTACCCAAGACGGAATCGTGCATTACAAAATTATCCAAGTTGTTAAATCTCAAAGAAGATCTCAAAGATCATGACGAACATTATACCGAGGAAGATGAAGGCGAGGAAGAAGATGTTGAGGAAGATGACAATGAAGAGGTTGATCTTGACGAAACTGACCATGATGAGGAAGATGATGAGGAAGATAACAAAATAGAAACTCGCAATACGAAAGAGTTCACGATACTACGATTAAACGACGAGAACAATTCGAACAAATGCTTGGAGTTGGTGGAGGACTTGGGCAAGGAATCATTGTTCTCTGGGGACAACCAGTCAATCTGCGTTAAGGTTTTTAAGTATCCGGGATGCAAGGCCACACACATCTATTTCATGGATGATTGATGCAACATTTGGGGAGATCGAGGTTACGGAAAGGGTATGGATGTTTATAACGTTAAAAATAAGACCGTAGAACCTTATTATGAAGTAATAGTAATAGGATTAAACATTAACGGTAAAGTGGTAAACTTACCTCTCTTAAGTTTTTGTATTTTGTCAAAATTACCATATTGATTCTGGACTTCTAAACTTTTTGGTACCTAACTAGATCTTTGATATTTACAGTTGTTCGATCTTATGATCCCTTTACTCCAAAAGATTTAAGGAAATTAATTCCAACTGTCTTTTATGGGTCTGACTTATTTAAGTTTAGTACTTGTTCTTCTACTGAAAATTTTTCGCAAACGAAGGAGAATCTGAACTGATATTACACAACGTAGTGCCGCCAATGGCAAAATTTGCTGCCAGTAACGAAGCCACACCATCTACAGGGCGTCAGATGTGGCTGATGTTGTCGCCGGAGGCAAACCAGCTTACCGCCACCCGCCGCCCTCTACGTCGCTTCTACAATCTCTGAACCGGGACCATACACCGGTTCCTACTCCCTCATGTCGTCATAAAAAACGATATCTGTCGATACTTCTCATAGCAAGGATGGCTTCTTACCGCACAGGAGACTCTCGATGTCCTCCGTCAATCCTTTCACGGGAGTCTCCATCCCGCTCCCTCGTGGCAGGGATAACGGATCACTTGATCACTTCTGCTGCTGCTTCGATAGACCTAATGTAGAGTTGGTTCATTACGTCCAGAAATTCGTGCTCTCGTCCCCTCCAGGCGATGGCGATGGGTCGTTTCGTGCGGCATTGATTCATGGCGACATTTGGAAGATGGTGCTCTGGAGGAGCGGAGACGATTCTTGAACCAAGATAACCGATGGGGATCATTTTGATCCTGAATTGAGGTGTTTCGCTGACGTTGTGTATTACAGAGGTGAATTCTATGCGGTGCGTTTTGATGGGCCAATTTGGGCTTTTGGGTTCCATCCTGATCGCCCAGAGCTAAGTAGGGCACGAAAAGCAGAGGAAGCGTCGGAGTCCAAGTACTTTCCTCGTGATCGAGTTATAAACCGCTATTTGGTTGTCTCTCGGTTTATTGGTCGTCTTTCAAATTAGGATGGAACTAGTGGGCCACCCACGCGTGCGGAAAATGTCTTACTCTTATATAAATGATTAATCATTTATAGGATTATTTATGTTGATATCGTTATTTTGTTGGCTACGTATATATTTTCATAGATTTTTTAGTATTTATTTTGATTTTATCGAAAATATTAATAGATTCTTGAAAATATATAATACACGACGCTTTTTCGTTTAATATTGTTATAAAAAGTTTTCACTTAAGAACCGAGATATCTTTAATCACAGAACGAATTTTGCATCATTAATTTCTATCCAATCGATGGTCAAATCCATGAAGTAACTTGATAAAACGCAATGAATAGACAAAAAAATATGAAAAAAAATGAATGATTTTTTTTGTTCTTTTTTTTTTAATGAAGTTATAAATAGTGTAATGTGAAAAGTTATCGTTTTTTCATCCAATGTCAATCATATGCAGGAGACAATACGGATATAAAAAGAATATTATTTAAAATAACTTCTAAATTATTTAGATATTTCATTTATGTTTGATAATTTTGTCAAATATTTCATAAAAACTTTTTGGGTAAACATGATGAATGTATATGTTTTCTATAATATAATATGTATGAAATTATCATGATATTTATTTTATTTTTTAATTGAAATGATTACAGTTCTCAAATTTATCGTATTGCATGATGAATCAGATCAACTTGTTATAGTATATGATATAAAATTTTTTGACTTTTTTTCTTTTTGACAATACTTATTGATTTTTGTACTAAAATATTTTCAATCGTATTTTTTTTTAATAATTTACACTAACGATAAAAGTATTTACACACATACTCTTTTGTCATTACATATATAAAAAGTTAGTAATATCTTTGAATTACAAAAGAGAAAATATGAAAAAAAAAATTCTTTTTTTTATAATTATTAATGTTGATTATAATATATATTGAAAATGTTATTGAAATGCTCAATAATGATAATTGAATTGATTGATGCATAAATATTTATATAGTATCGTATATCATGGAAACTTGCATTAAGAATATATATTGATATCTCATTGATAAATTTCTTAGGGTATTGGAGGAGATCAAAGATCATCTCAAGGTATATGAGGAACATTATTCTGGGGAGGATGAAGACAAGGAAGAGGATGTTGGGGAAAACGATGAGGACAACGAAGACGATGAAGAGGCTGATCCTAACGAAGAAGATCATGAGGAAGATGATGAAATAGGATCTCGCTATACGAATGAGTTTGTGATACTACGATTCAACGACGAGGACAACGAGAATGAACGTTGGGAGTTGGTGAAGGACTTGGGCGAGGAGTCGTTCTTTTTAGGTGACAACCAGTAGATCTGTGTCAAGGCCTCCGAGTATCCAGGATGCAAGCCCAATCACATCTATTTCACCGAGATTGGTGCGACGTATGGGAAGACCGAGGTGCCGGCAAGGATATGGGCGTTTATAACGTTAAAGAAAAGACTATAGAACCCTATTATGAAGGGCACGACCCTTTTGTTAGCTTTGTTGGACCGTTATGGATCGAATCTTGTGACTAACAGATTTTTTTTTGTTAGGAACGTTTTGATGAACTCTTGTTGTTGCAGAGATTCATATACAGGTTGCTGAAGCTTCACTTTGTCCTTGCAATTTCAAAGTAAAAAAACAGCCTATATCGTTTCTTTCAGGTTGAGAAATCTAGAGAACTAGTTCAAGGGAACAACATGTACTGAAGATTTGTCACGGAATTATTAATGTTGTGATGCTGTTTCTCCATAGTGCAGAGTGCAATTTCTATGAAACTAAAGTCTCACAAATTCTCATAACAAAAAAAAAAAAAAGCCCTTACAGATTCCATTAGTGTACCAGAAGTCGGAACATAATGTGTTTATGATCTGCTTGCTTGCAACATGTTACAGAGTCAGTAATTCAGCTTGAAATTAAACTTTGCTTATAAGAGGAACGATACATAGAATTGTTACACAATGGTCAACTGTACCGCGTGTATAACTCTTATTGTGGACTATCGATGATGTTGAGGAGATTTTTTCCGACCTTTTGCTAATGACATGGGTTCTACCAATTTGCGGGTTTTAGCTCAGAAATGCAAATGACATCATGTGGCCTTATCATGACATGAGTTCGTTCCCTACTATTACTGGTTTTTTGGTGCTGTAATTGGCTGATGAATGGGGGCTTTTGGAGTCGAGCTCGTTCCTTTTTTTTCAATCTGCCTTTTATATGTAGTATATGATCTTGAAACTTTCAATCTGCCTTTATATTATTTTGATTGGCTCATGGTATTGTAGAAGTCTAGAGCTTTATATATCCAGATCAATATCTGTCTATTATCAGGATTCGGTATTCAATTTCCAGGTGCAAGTTGTGCTCCGCTTATTCCATATCATTGAAGCTACAGCGATGAGCATGATCATTTTTTTTCTTATATGCTTCATTATCCAGATCCAAGCTAATGCTACTGGTAGTGTCGTTATTCAGCCAGTTATGTATTCACAACTACAATCAAAGTCATTGTGACTAAGATGCAGCATCGTCTACACGATGGATGTAGCTGTCATGGTGATGTGCGAGAAGGAGAAACAGGTCTTGTGCCTGAAATCTCTTTCACGACAAGATCTCTTGCCCTGTTTATAGTCATGAAGCAAAGATACAGATGCTCTTCAAGTTCATCAAGTTGCTCCCTGAAGCTGGAGTCAGTCTTCTTCAATTGGCAAGCGATTTCTCCGCTAACTTGAACCGGATCCTTTCCTTTCAGCTCTATCCAAAAGCCAACCATGGATTGGATATGGTCCAGCTCGTCCTGCAGCCGAGTCACGAGCCTGCTTATGGTGTCCAAATCCCTGTTCAGTATATATGTACCCTTAGCAGCAGCATCCAGCTGAGCCAATGCTGCAGTCAGCCTCTTGCTCGAACGTAGATCAAGAGAAGCCACCATGAACCCTGGCAAAGCGACAGCAATGGCTAAGGCATGTGACACAACTATTAGTGATCGAAGCTGTCAAAATCACCAGACATATGGCCGAACCACATTTCACGTTCTTGAGAACCTGAAGCTTTGCCTGAGCCTTGCCGCGACCTGTCTCCAACTGGTGAAGCATCTTCAAGCAGCTCGCTTGCACAGCTCTGAACCGAGCAAGTGATGGAGACGATGGGACGAATGGGTTAATGAATTTCGTAAACTTGGATATCCTGCTGGAGCTTAAACTTGTTTGGCTACAAGCAGAGTCTTCCGTGATCTGAATGGACTGAAGGGACTTTTTGACAGGCTTGTAACTTGATCGTGTTTCCTTAATATCCTTCAACAAAGTGCCGCATAACAAAGAGGCATTTGCAGTTTCTGAGAAATACTCGGTAAGGAGAGCCCGATTATCAGATCTTATTTGCGTTACAGCGAGCAATCTGGTCACAGTTGGTTGATCAGGATCCAAGAGATACTCAGCAAAGAGCCGATAAGATGGCAACCTGGCCGCTGAGGTGGAGTCCATAGACCTTCGAGTGGCTGGATCGTTATTGGTCAGCTCCAGGACATGTGCCCAGAAGTGATAGTATGATTCGGTCCGAAATGTATTGGCATATTCTTCTCTGACATCTACGTCAGGCTGCACGTGTGGCGTCCGAGGAGGCCTTGCAACTGTGTTTGATCAAAGATGCATTTATTTTGGGTTAATGCTGATAAGTACATGTTTCGAAAGGATAGTAATGCTGTAAGCCTGTAATGGTATATCACCAAAATCGTAGTCCATATATGAAGGATAACAGTCATTGATTCTCATCCAATGAAACCAATTGTTAGAACTTCTTTTTGGATTAGAATCATGCTTGCAATTTTATCCCACTCAAACTCAACCAATGAAGGAAGCAACTTACTTGAGCAACATGAAGTTATAACTTCCAAGAATGCATGGATCCATTTGTATCTATTTATATGTTAAACAAATGCGACCTATATCCAGATGATAATGGTGAATTGTAGATGTAGACGATAATTCTTGATTATATGGAAAAACGAAAACAAGTAGGCATATGTTTTCTTAAATCTATGTTTTTAAAACATTATAAGTACTATATAGGGAATAGGATCCTCTACTGTCTGAATTAGACGGCATCTATTTCATCAACAACATTGGACTTCATCAACAACGCAGGAATGAGAAATTGTAACAAACAGGTTGACGATAAAATGAAAGGCAGCCGAGTAGCAATCCGAAATCAACCACAAGAGGATCCGCATCCACTGTACAATTTATAACCTCTTAGAGCATTTGTATTGGATTATGTAAAATAGATATAATATATAGTTTAGGCAATGAAAAGGAGAATCTCTAACTATTAACTATTATGTATAATTATGAACAGTGGCTCCCAACTTTAGCTATTCAGTGTAGCATATGTAAATATTAAAAAAATTAATTTTTTAGCATTTGCACTGCTCCTAACTTTTGAGATTTGAAAATTGAGATATTGGGTTTTGAGATTTGAGAAATTTGGATTTGGTGTGTTGAATTCGTCGAAGAAAACGGATGCTGCGATCATCCAACAACGGTTACGACAACGTCAAGGATGATGTGGCGATGTGATTGAAGGATTAGGAAGAGTTGAGATCGAAGAAATCGAGGTCCATGACTGAATCCATCCCCTCTCCATCGTCAGTGTATCGTTGGTTTCGTCTTCCATATCGTGATAGATCATTTCAATATCGAAGATTTGAAGCGGTCGTCAACGTCGGGAGCAGTGAGAGTCGAGGGATGGAGGAGAGTGGTGGGGTGGTGTTGGTGTGGGAAATGAGTGAAACATATAAAATATTGTTAATATAAAGATTAGAGATTTAATTAGAGATTCTAATATAGTGAATGAGAAAAAGGTGGATTTGAGCATGTAAAATAGAAAATCTGTTAAGAGATTCAAATACAAGTACTCTTACAGAATAAGCTATAAAACCATCTGATTTGTAACCATGTGTTGGAGGCATAAAAAATATAGGCTAACATCATTTCGCTTTCATATAATCCTTGGATCATCAAAATGATGGTGAAACGCTTGAAACAATAGGGCTGGAACTGGACTTAGCAGGGAAAACTAAAGAGCGATGTCTTAGATGTATCAGCTGAAACTATATACTGTACTTTGGGTGATGATGGAGCTCATGCTTTCTCAGACCTATGGTTGCAGCAAAACCTATAATCTTGATGCTGTTCACTTCTGTTTTGTAAGAAGATTAGATGATATGTGGATCATATGTCGAGAAGCACAGAAACAAGCGAAAGAATCATTCGGTGTACAATGATCAATCACATACCGCAACAGAGGAGCTTTTTCGTCCGGGACTTAATCATCACGCTCATTTCACCCATGATCTTTCCCCTTCAATCCTCGAACCACTTGCTAACCTGGTATATGGCGATGAACGTGATTAGTAACCGCAAACGAGAAGCTGTTCACGACAGGAATCAGCAAAACAAGCATATCCTATAATGATCGATCAACCAACATTGGAACAAGAAATGGAAAGGATATGTACGATGGGATGATAGCGAGACGAGAAGCAAAGGTTGATGATGTGCTAATGTTTGCAAGATAACATGAGAAATGAAGAAGAAGCAGTTGAAAGGGGTGAAATTGAGGAGACTTATAAGCATGCATTGGGAGTTTATAATTATTATTATTGGAGTCCTCTTGGTCACCTTTGCTTGCAAGGAAAAATAGCAGGATTTGTATGCATCATATTTCATCATCATCCTTTATCTGGCTAAATATTTGTATTTTTGCTGTCCCTATTCCGCAAGTCAGTGACATCCCTGTATCATTTTCATACTTAGAAGTTAACTCTTACCCCTAAAACGCCATGTGTTATATGGTCATAAACGGGATAATTAATTGTATTGGTTTTTAAGCAAATAACAATTGTATGTATGATTTGAAATATAAACGTCAAATAGCTGACGAGTTTTATAGCTGGTGATTTGGTCAACTATATGATCCATATTTCTAATTTGTTATCAATGTATGATATAGTTACAACAACGGCAATAACCAAGATATATGCTCCAGTTAAGAACAGGTTTCTTGAAAACAAGATGCATATAGTCTATATCTGTCACGAATAACAGGGTGATCATCCGGATTATCTCGTCTAGTTGGTCTCTGGTTACTAGCTAACATGTCACTTATTAAAGTTCAAAGGTTTACACATTGTGAATCATATGGTGATGAATGATGGAACCACACATGCATCTTTGGAAGGCTAACAATTAACATCCACAAGTCAATAACGGATTCTTGATTAATGACTTCATTCATGAAAAATATACTTAATAATTTCATCACATTCATGAGTATGAAGACAAACATTACCAAATTAAAACACTTGATTGAGATGATTCATTTTCTTCAATTAAGCTTACTATAAATTGAAAGTGCGGAAACAATTTGCGATGAGTTTTCATCGTGTGAAGTTTTTAATCAACGTGAAATTGGCAATTTTGCACTACATGGCATCTGCCTAATCTCACCCTTAACTTATAGCATGACGTGAGTTACCCTTTTTTTCTTCATTTGTACATCGTGGTTTATAATGTCAACAAATTTGCTTAACCATTTGCCGGATTGTTAGGACCTAAGAGAGCTTCAAGCCTTCAGAAATGATCGGATCATGTTGTATGATATCGATACAACAAATATGTCCTGCAGATAAGCGAGCTGATTGTGATAATCAAGTAAGACTTAAACTTGGTGTTCAATCATCCAATCCCTCTATCATATAATGGAGGATAACACGTCCTTACAGAAAACAATTTCTCCCTTATATCATCACTAAGCATATGCACATCTCCTCCATCCCACTCCTCGAATCTTATAAAAAGAGTTATATTTGTCTTTGTTATTACGATGTTCATCATTTGGGCCTAAGCATATTAAACCAGAGCTTTGGGCTCGACAAACATGGGCTTATAAGCATGGTTCAATGCAAGCCCATAAATCTTGGGCCAGTAATTATATCGTCTCCATGATATTGGTGTGGGTGCTTCTAGTACACTTATGACGGGATTATCTTAATTACTAATCCGATCTAGTTAGTTGAATTTGCCAACCGAAAAAGACAGTGCACGTGGGGCAATAGCCATGGGCAGAATTTTTGAGGCCACTATTGAACCGAACCATGGAGGTGAAAACTTATGTTCCACTCATTATCAAAGAAAAAGAAAGAAAGTCGATGATGATCAAGACCAATGAGATGTAATGACATATAATTTTCATAAAAAACAGAACAGGTGAGTCAACTCTAAAGTTCAAGGGAGTGTTTAATATTATTATTTAAAATTTAAAAAATAAAAACAAATCATCTTTTTTTTAAATTTAATTTTATACTTTTGATTTATCTATTTTAAAAATAAAAAATAAAAATGATATCAAACTGTTTCGTTTCATCAACCATAACATCACAACCTACAGCTTCGGAGCATGGCTGCACGACCGCGTCGAGATCATACCCAACGAGCAAGGTTCCTAACACAGTGTTTTCACATACCTGATCGTTTCACCATCGTTGGGGAATTTGAAATGAATCATGTTTTTCATGATTCTATTGTATAACAGTAACACAAGCCGAAAAAGTGAAATCCGTCAATATGTGAGTAACATAGAAGTGGAGTAGACTTCAACATCATGTGAACTCATTACATCATTCACGTTGGACATAAACGTTATACATTTTCCCATCACAGGTTTCATTGTTTATAAGGTTTTGAACAATTTTTTCAAGCAGAAAGAATTAGGACGCCAAGAATTGGTTCAAACCTGCCCAAGGTATAATCAGCTGGGAGAGGGACAGTATTCACTGTCGCAAATGCCAAATTCTTCAACGCCAACTGCAATTATCTTCACTTTTTATCACCTCGAAGAAACTTGAATTTTAGTCCACAACACAAATTGCGACCAACACCAATCACGATCCTCATCCCAGACTAAAGATAAAACAACACAAAGCAGCAGAAAATGTCCAAATTCAACAACACTGGTTGATTATACATGAAGGCAAACAGTTACATGCTCCTAGTCGAACTTATCAAAGGCCCTCATTCATATTTCATAACATGAAAAGCAAAGGGAAAATAACAGTTCTGGAAACCAAGATCAACGCAAAGAAACCCGCACAGGGATCATCGATGATATATCCATCGATCACCAACCACCATCATCGTCCCCGACATCGTCACCATCGTAGTACTCCTGATCCTCGACCTTCTCCGCCGCCTCGTTGGCTATATGATCCTCCAACGCATCCACGCCCTCCGACAACGCGAGCCCACCCAACACCCCCGCCACCGCTCCCACAGCCAATCCCGTCCCCATCCCGAACTTACTCTTCTTCGGCTGATCCACCTGCTGCTGCTGCTGCCCGTAACTCCCATAACTCCCCTGCCCGTATGCCGGCTGCGGCTGCCCGTAACTCCCATAACTCCCCTGCCCGTACCCCGGCTGCGGCTGCCCGTAACTCGGCTGCCCGTACCCCGGCTGAGCCGCCGGCGCCCCACCGTACGGGTACCCGGCCGGTGGGACCGCAGCAGCAGCGTACGGGGAAGCGTAGGCAGTCGGGGGAGGGGCGTCATACGGGTCCCTGTAGGCCGAGGACCTGTAGGTGTCAGGGGCGTACTGGATCCCAGATCTGTAAGGGTCAGGGGCCCCGTACCTGTTGCTTCCTCTCAGGGTCGCCTCCACAGTGATCTTACCGTGGGGACGGCCCGAGGGACGACGGAGCTCGAGCTTCCTGACCCCTCCTCGGGGATCGTCCAGGACGTCCCTCAGGGGAAGTCGGGCGGACCCGATGAGGGGCTTCACGTCGTCTTTGGCCCCGGCGTGGACGACGTCGATGTAGAGGGTGGAGTCGGAGGGAGGGGCGTTGAGGGGCACGATCAGGGTCTGGTCCCACTGCGGGAAGGCGTCGCCTTCCTCGTCGACCCGGGTCGTCAGTTTCCGGGCCGGGTCGACCCAGACGACGACGTAGGGGCGGAGCGGGCCGTGTCGCCAGTTCACGTTCTTGAGGTCCTTGGCGGACGTGATCGTCACCTCCAGTTCGCCGTACCTGGACATGATTGTGGGCAGATCCGTCAATTCAATTCACTGTTGGTGGTTTTTGTGAGAGGAAAGGTTGTTTGTTTGCTTCGCTTGGCTGGTACAGCGTCGGCGTCCGGTTAGATACTTGAATATATAGCTCGGATGGAGGGTGAAATTCCAGCAATTCCCCTCACGCGGTGTCTGAGGTTGACCGATGACGCTATGTGGAATGACCGTTTTGGGCTCGGTTTATCGTGGGAAAATGAAGGTGCTGCGAGGGTAGTTTGGTAAATTGGAGTGGGAAGCAGGTGCCTTCGTCGGTAAGAATCCAAGGTGGCAACTGACAGGTGGAGGTAGGGGACTGGGGAGGTTGGAGCAGTGGGTGACCCCGGTGGAGGAAGGGAGGCTCTTTTCAAGACCATGTGGGATATGCTTTTCGGGAAGTAGGATTGAGTAAAGTATACGAATATCGAATTTTCGAATCAAAATCAAATCGAAAATTTGAATTCGATTTGTTTATTTTGATTTTCGAAATTTTGATTATTAGGTTAATTACAGTAATAACTTATACATTGTATGATAAAATATTATGAGATTATAATAATATATGATATAACATAAAAAATTAATCCTTAAAATCAGTTTATAAAATATATTATTGATCAAATAGTTATGGTTAGATTGATATAACATAAAAAGTTCTAACATGATATAGAAATCGATATGGTTAGATTGTTATTAAATTATAATAGTATAACAATTAATTTTATAACTTTTTTTTAAAAAAAATGATTTTATAAAATTTATGTAACGCCCCAAACTTCGCTGCTAGGACACGTGGCGTTATGCCGTCACGAACCCGGTTCATGACAAGGCTAACTAAACCAAACGGGTT
>JAOVYX010022457.1:0-14592 GCA_035668315.1 Drosera spatulata
CTTTTATAGAAACTAAACATATGAGGATTCAATATATATTAATATCATGATTTATTAAAGAGTGTATAATTTTCCATAAAATCTTTAACCAGCAAGATTACTTTTTCTCAATGGTGGTAAAATGCCCCGAAGCTTCAATAATTTTTTCATATTTTCTGGTCTGAATTCAAACGCGCATAACTTCCTTGTTTCTTAACCAAATTGGGTGATTCTTGAATCATTGGAAACGTGAGGAAGTCCTCTACAACTTTATTTCAAGACTCATTTGCTGAATCAGTCTCTAGAGTCAAAATGCATTCTAATGTCGAATGTCAAAGCTGTCCAGAAACTGGTATGGTTGGTTTGTTAATTTTTCATGTTTTACCCAATAAATTCAATCCCAAATATCTAAAACATAATAAATATAATATTTATTTAGTTCTTATCATATTTGTTCAGTTTTAGGCTTGTTTGATAATCATAGGTTTCCTGGTCTCACGAGCATAACTCGTCTTTTAGCTCATAAACGCATTTCAACCATCTGTGGCTTGTTTTCCTTACTGTTTCTTTTGTTATTAGCTACAAATGGAATGTATGAGAATAAGCTATGAGAGTTGCAGTGCTTACCCTCTTGTTTAAACGGTTTTGAGCCGGGTTTGACTTGGTATGGCTAGTTCGGTTCCACTCCTTTGAACGGGACGTACTTGTGCCGCTTCTTTTCTTCTTCTGCTCGTGTTTTCCTTGCTATCCAAACTGATTTTCCCCTTCTTTTCAAGCTACTCCACAGCCCCGGTTGTTGGTTTGCAAAGAGATATGACAAGGGAAGGAAGGAAAGCATAAGAAGGAGAGGATTTGCATGAAAGTGGGATTTAGCTAGTGGAGATCTTTGGTGGAGTTGGTGTGGTGCGTGGTGGCTAGATCAGGGAGGGAGGAGTGGAGATGGTAGGAGAAGTGGTTGGGAGAAAAGGAGGGAATGGAGTTTAGTGGGTTGTTTTAAAAAAAAATACTCGTTCCGTTTAATCGTAGGACCAGTTAATCCCACATCATCCACAGTCTTCGCTCAAACTTTACCACCACACTCGAAAAATCATGTTATTAATTAACATATAATTTTCCAAATTTTTCCGTGGTAAAAAGTTATCCCAACTTCGTCACAAGTTTTAATGTCATGAACGTAACGTTACGTCTCAAAACTTTGAAATGAGATTCGTTTTTCTCTTTTAATTTATTATAAACGAAGAAACGCATATTTTTTTTACGTTTATTAATTTACAAACTATTATTTGATCATAATGTTTTTTACATTTATTTGATCTCAATTTTCTGGGGTTTTACAGCTAGTCAAGTGGTATGGTTTGTTCCTTTTATTTAAAGGGTTTAGGATTGCACTTAATTTTTATATATGATTTGTTGAAACTTGTGCAGACGAGATTCCTTGTAGACTATTTCAATATAGTCTATCAACTGAAATATGGATTCAGCCTTGAGCATGACGGTGATTGTCGACAACAAACCCGGTCACAGCTATGGTGTTTTTGTGTGCTTATGGGCTCACTGTTTGCTCAATGAGTCTTTCTCACGTGAAAAAAACCATCGACATTAGTTTGATGCATGTTGAGATTGCACTTACCATTATTCGGGGTGAGCATTCTGTTGTGAAGGAGGAAATGAAAGAAGCTGTCATTACTTTGAAGAACATAGTGGGGAAAGATTAGTATCATTGTGGCCTCGTCATTTGGCTTCGGTTGGTTCCAAGACTTCAGTTGGATGAGTGAAAAAACAATCTTCTGTAGGTTATAACTTCTACACTACAAGCTGTAATTTTTGCACTCCAAGTTGTATCATGTGTAATGCAGTTCAATTACGATATTTCTTGTCAATGTACTTATCTAATCCACTCAAATATAAAAATAGTTCTTAATGCTCCAAGATATAGCACTTACATGATTTTAAACTTCGAATGATCAAACATGACCTAATTCACTCATAATCTCATCGTAAGGACATAATCTCATCAAACTTGGAATGGTCTCATGTTATTGCTTTACATGGTCTCGTATGATCCGACAACATGTTATTGCTCTTTACCAATGATCTAACAACATGTTACTGAGAAAAATGTTGATTAGGTAATTGAAATATGATTTGATGACGGGTCTCATGCTATTGCTTTCACTGCAAAAAAACTGCATTTTAGCGACGGAAAAACTTTGCGACGGAAAATATCCGTCGCAATATTTTTGAAAATGCGACGGATCCGTCGCAAAAAAAAAGATTTTGAGAAAAAAAAAATTTTGCGATGAAAAAGTCAATGCCCATCGCAAAAATATACAACTTTAGCGACGGATCCGTAGCAAAATAATATAGTGTGTCCCTTTTTGCTACGGATTCGTCTCAACTACATTGGTTTCCTACACTTTGGAAAATTTCGAATTTGCATTTTGTCTTTTAGCGACGGATCCATCGCAAATTTTGTAAAAGTTTTTTTAAATGTAGAGTGTTTCGCTACGGATTCGGCTGAACTACATTGATTTTCAACACTTAAAAAAATTTTGAATTGGCATTTTGTTTCTTAACGACGGATCCGTCACAAATGTTTTAGAATTTTTTTAAATATAGAGTGTTTCGCTACGGATCCATAGCAAATCGGACGTGTTTGCGACGGATCCGTAACAGAGTTGTCATATTTGCGACGGAATCCGTCTCAACTACATTGGTTTCCAACACTTAAAATAATTTTGACTTTGTATTTTGTTTGTTAGCGACGGATCTGTCGCAAATGTTTTAAAATTAGGAAAAACAAATAGTCAAGTTTAAAATTTTAACATTTGGGAATTTAAAAGTTTTTTTAAAATATAGAGTGTTTCGCTACGGATCCGTAGCAAACCGGACGTGTTTGCGACGAATCCGTAGTAGAGTAGTCATATCTGCGACGGAGTCCGTTGCGAAATACTGTTTTCGGATTTATTATTATTTTTGTTTATGGTGTAAATATTGTTTTCCATGTAAGATGATACGTTTAAGTTTCTTAAACCAAAATAAAATAATTTGCTAATATTAATATTTTTTTATTTGTGCATGTATTATGTACATGGTTAATTTTTAATTTTTATATTTTTTTTAAACGGTGTAAACATTTTGTCGTGTCATATACTCAGACACGTTTAAGTTTGTTACAATAAAAGATGATGTCCTGATAATTAAAAAAATTCTCTCGTTTTTGTTTATCGTCCATGTTAGGATCGAATTTGATATATTAGTAATTACTTCTAACGCATAAAGTAAATGAAAGCTAAATAATTTTACAAAAAACTTTGGAATAACTTGCTACGTCGATGATGTTAAAGGGATTGGTTATCTTATGAGGTGAAAATTAGGATAATTAGGATTATTTTGTATCGCCGATCAAAATATGAAGACGGATCCGTAACAAACTGGATACTATTTGGGACGAATCCGTAGCAATATATTGAATATTGCGATGGATTCCGTCGCAAATGATGCATAATCTCAACTTTTTATTTTTTGATTTTCGTTGTTAACATTTTTATCGTATACGACGATACGTTCAAGTTTGTTACAATAAAACATGATGTCCTGATAATTTAAAAAAAAACATTTCTCTCATTTTTGTTTATCGTTCATGTTAGAATCGGATTTGATATATTAGTAATTACTTCTAACGCATAAAGTAAATGAAAGGTAAACCATTATACGAAAAACTTTGGAATAGCTTGCTACGTCGATGATGTTAAAAGGAATGGTTATCTTATGAGCTGGAAATTAGGGTAATTAGGATAATTAAGGTTATTTTGTATCGTCGGTCAAAGTATGGAGACGGATCCGTAACAACCTGGATAGTATTTACGACGGATCCGTAGCAATATATTGAATATTGCGACGGATTCTGTCGCAAATTATGCATATTCTCAACTTTTCATTTTTGATTTTTTCGTTGTTAATATTTTAAAAGTTTTTTACAATAAAGCATGATGTCCTGATAATTTTTAAAAAAAAATTCTTAACATTTTCAAAGTTTGTTACAATAAGGGGATTTTACCTAAAACTACAAAGAGACGAAAAAAATATCAAACCAATACAAAATTATAATTTTAATTGCAAAAAACATACAATTGCAGCACGAAACCGTCGCGCATAACTTTCAACTGTTAACCCACGACGCTTTGCATTCCTCTTCATCATCTCCTTCTCACTCTCTCGAATTGAATCTACCTAAAAATTTCAAATTCTAACTGCCAATTTCACCGGACGATTTCGACAATAATTTGCTGCGAATTTTCTGGGAAATCAATTTTGTGTGAGGTGCTCTACAAATTTGCAGCGACAACAATTTCAAAAGGTATCATTTTAACTACCAATTTGTTGAATGGAATTTCGTTCGAATCATTTTCTCTTAGATTTTGTAGTGCATGCAATGCATGCAACAAATCAAAGCTTGTTTTGGATTCAAAAAAGTGTGAATATAAAAAACAACAAACTCGCAAACACTAAATACATGAACAGAATGTCAAATCTTGTGTGGGTGTGATTTATTACTATTTGTTAGGGTTTGAAACATAAATTCACACCGTTAGATAATTAACCGACACTCTATTTAGAAATGAACAGGCGCTCTGTCTATTTTTTAACAGAGTGTCTGTTTAAAAATAAGAAAAACGACTGTATAATTTTAAACAGGGGCTATCGAAAATTTCAAATGTCGCTCTGTATTTTAAACAGGCGCTCTAAAAATCTTGTGTGGGTGTGATATTTTACAATTTGTTAGGGTTTGAAACAGTAATTCACACCGTTAGACAATTAACCAGCGCTTTGTTTGAAATTAAACCGGCGCTCTGTTTGGAAATGAACAGGCACTCTGTTTGAAATTAAACATGCGCTTTGTGTTTAAAAATGAATCGACGCTCTGTTTGGAAATGAACAGGCACTCTGTCTATTTTTTAATAGAGCGCCTGTTTAAAATGAAACAGAGCGCCTGTTTAAAAATTAACAGAACGACTGTATAATTTTAAAAAGGGGCTATCGAAAATTTAAAATGGTGCTCTGTCTTTTAAAGAGGCGCTCTGAAAATCTTATGTGGGTGTGATATTTTACTATTTGTTAGGGTTTGAAATATTAATTCACACTGTTAGACAATTTACCGGCGCTCTGTTTGGAAATAAAGAGGCGCTCTGTGTTAAAAAATGAACATGCACTCTGTTTGGAAATGAACTGACGCCTCTTAAAAATTAAACAGAACGCCTGTTTAAGAATCGAAACAGGCGTGAATTAATGTTTTATAACTCGAAAAGAAAATCGAAGAACTGGTTCAAGGGAATGAAAACTTAAAGTTGTTTATGTTAAAAGAAGCCGAAGTGAATCAACCGTTGCGGGAAGAACTAATTAACAGAACGCCTGTTTAAAAATTAACAGAACGCCTGTTTAAAAATTAACAGAACGCCTGTTTAAAAATTAACAGAACAACTACATAATTTTAAATAGGGTATATCGAAAATTTCAAATGACGCACTGTATTTTAAAGAGGCGCTCTGAAAATCTTGTGTGGGTGTGATATTTTACTATTTGTTAGGGTTTGAAACATTAATTCACACCGTTAAACAATTAACCGGCGCTCTGTTTGGAAATGAACAGGCGCTCTGTGTATTTTGTAACAGAGCGCCTGTTTAAATTGAAACAGAATGCTTGTATAATTTTAATCTTGAAAATTTCAAATGGCGCTATATGTTTAAACAGTCGCTCTGAAAATCTTGTGTGGGTGTGATATTTTACTATTTGTTAGGGTTTGAAACATTAATTCACACTGTTAGACAATTAACCGGTGCTCTGTTTGAAATTAAACTGGCGGTCTGTTTTGAAATGAATAGGCGCTCTGTTTGACAATAAACATGCGCTCGGAGTTTAAAAATGAACAAGTGCTCTGTATATTATTTACGGAACGCCTATTTAAAATTAAACAGAACGACTATATAATTTTAAACAGGGGCTCTCGAAAATTTCGAATGGCGCTCTGTATTTTAAACAGGCGCTCTGAAAATCTGGAGTGGGTGTGATATTTTACTATATGTTAGGGTTTGATACATTAATTCACACCGTTAGACAATTAACCGACGATCTGTTTGAAATTAAACCGACTCTCTGTTTGAAAATGAGCAGGCGCTCTTTTTGAAAATGAACAGGCGCTCTATTTGAAATTACACAAGTGCTCTGTGTTTAAAAATGAACAGGCGCTCTGTTTTAAAATGAACAGGCCCTCTGTCTAGTTTTTAACAGGGGGTCTATTTAAAAATTAACAAAACGACTGTATAATTTTAAACAGGGGTTATCGAAAATTTCAAATGGTGCTTTGTGTTTTCAACAGGCGCTCTAAAAATCTTGTGTGGGTCTGATATTTTACTATTTGTTAGGGTTTGAAACAATAATTCACACCGTTAGACAATTAACCGGCGCTCTGTTTGAAATTGAAGAGGCGCTCTGTTTGAAATTAGACATGCGCTATATGTTTAAAAATGAACAGGCGCTCTGTCTATTTTTGAACAGAGCGCCTTTTTAAAATTAAACAGAGCAGCTGTTTAAAAATTAACAGGACAACTGTATAATTTTAAACAGGTGCTATCGAAAATTTTAGATGGCGCTCCGTGTTTCAAACAGGTGCTCTGAAAATCTTGTGTGGGTGTGATATTTTACTGTTTGTGTTGGATTGAAACTTTAATTAACACCGTTAGACAATTAATCGGCTCTCCGTTTGAAATTAAACCGGCACTCTGTTTGGAAATGAACAGACGCTCTGTTTTGTTTTTTAACCGAGTGCCTGCTTAAAGTTAAACAGAGCACCTGTTTAAAAATTAAATGGACGATTGTATAAGTTTAAACAGGGGCTATCGAAAATTTCAAATGGTGCGTTACGTTTTAAACAGGCGCTCTGAAAATCTTGTGTGGGTGTGATATATTACTATTTGTTAAAGTCTGAAACATTAATTCACACCGTTAGACAATTAACCGACGCTCTGTTTGAAATTAAACCGACTCTCTGTTTGGAAATGAAGAGGCGCTCTGTTTGAAATTAGGCATGCGCTCTGTGTTTAAAAATGAACAGGCGCTCTATTTGGAAATGAACAGATGCTCTGTTTATTTGATTTAAAAGTAAACAGAGCGCCTGTTTAAAATTAACAGAACGACTGTATAATTTTAAATAGGGCTATCAAAAATTTCAAATGGTGCTCTGTGTTTTAAACAGGGGCTCTGAAAATCTTATGTGGGTGTGATATTTTACTATTTGTTAGGGTTTGAAACATTAATTCACACTGTTAGACAATTTACCGGCGCTTTGTTTGGAAATGAAGAGGCGCTCTGTTTGAAATTAGACATGCGCTCTGTGTTTAAAAATGAACAGGCGCTCTGT
Source organism: Drosera spatulata (assembly GCA_035668315.1). NCBI lineage: Eukaryota > Viridiplantae > Streptophyta > Magnoliopsida > Caryophyllales > Droseraceae > Drosera > Drosera spatulata. The sequence goes on from JAOVYX010022457.1 coordinate 7,397, forward strand.
TTGGAAATGAACTAGCACCTCTTAAAAATTAAACAGAACGTCTGTTTAAAAATTGAAACAGGCATGAATTAATGTTTTACAAGTGGAAAAGAAAATCGAAGAACTGGTTCAAGGAAATGAAAACTTAAAGTTGTTTATTTCAAAAGAAGCCGAAGTGAATCAACCGTTCCGGGAAGAACTAATGAACAGAACGCCTATTTAAAATTAAACAGAACGACTGTATAATTTTAAACAGGGGCTCTCGAAAATTTCGAATGGCGCCCTGTATTTTAAACAGGCGCTCTGAAAATCTGGAGTGGGTGTGATATTTTACTATTTGTTAGGGTTTGATACATTAATTCACACCGTTAGACAATTAACCAACGATCTGTTTGAAATTAAACCGACGCTCTGTTTGAAAATGAACTGGCGCTCTGTTTGAAATTACACAAGCGCTCTGTGTTTAAAAATGAACAGGCCCTCTGTTTCGAAATGAAAAGGCCCTCTGTCTTGTTTTGAAGAGAGGGCTTGTTTAAAAATTAACAGAACGACTGTATAATTTTAAATAGGGGCTATCGAAAATTTCAAATGGTGCTTTGTGTTTTTAACAGGCGCTCTAAAAATCTTGTATGGGTCTGATATTTTACTATTTGTTAGGGTTTGAAATAATAATTCACACCGTTAGACAATTAACCGGCGCTCTGTTTGAAATTAAACCGACGCTCTGTTTGAAAATGAAGAGGCGCTCTGTTTGATATTAGACATGCGCTCTGTGTTTAAAAATGAACATGCACTTTGTCTATTTTTGAACTGAGCGCCTGTTTAAAATTAAACAGAGCACCTGTTTAAAAATTAACAGGACAACTGTATAATTTTAAACAGGTGCTATCAAAAATTTCAAATGGCGCTCTGTGTTTAAAACAGGTGCTCTGAAAATCTTGTGTGGGTGTGATATTTTACTGTTTGTTATGGTTTGAAACTTTAATTAACGCCGTTAGACAATTAATCGGCTCTCCGTTTGAAATTAAACCGGCACTCTGTTTGGAAATGAACAGACGCTCTGTTTATTTTTTAACCATGCGCCTGCTTAAAGTTAAACAGAGCACCTGTTTAAAAATTAAATGAACGATTGTATAATTTTAAACAGGGGCTATCGAAAATTTCAAATGGTGCGTTACGTTTTAAACAGGCGCTTTGAAAATCTTGTGTGGGGTTCGATATTTTACTATTTGTTAAAGTTTGAAACATTAATTAACACCGTTAGACAATTAACCGATGCTCTGTTTGAAATTAAACCGACGCTCTGTTTGGAAATGAAGAGGCGCTCTTTTTGAAATTAGGCATGCGCTCTGTGTTTAAAAATGAATAGGCGCTCTGTTTGGAAATGAACAGATGCTCTGTTTATTTTTTAACAGAGGGTCGGTTTAAAATTAAACAGAGCGCCTGTTTAAAAATTAACAGAATGACTGTATAATTTTAAATAGGGCTATCAAAAATTTCAAATGGTGCTCTGTGTTTTAAAGAGGCGCTATGAAAATCATGTGTGGGTGTGATATTTTACTATTTGTTAGGGTTTGAATCATTAATTCACACCGTTAGACAATTAACTGATGCTCTAATTGAAATCAAACAGAGCCCCTGTTTAAAATTATACAGAGCGTCTGTTTAAAAATAAACAGAACGTCTGTATAATTTTAAACAGGGGCTCTTGAAAATTTTAAATGGCGCTCTGTGTTTTAAACAGGTGCGGTGTTTATCAACTTGACATTGTTATCAAATGTGCAACAGGAACAATGGCAGGACAATACTGGAGTAATTTAGGTGCCTTGGTGAAAATTCTCACATGTCAAAAAAAGAGAATGACGTTACGGATCAACACAGATTGTATTTCATAAAGACCTCCTTTTGGAATCTCATAAAGGCGATTCATGAAAGAAGGGTGACGATTGGAATTCGAGGAAAAGCGATATTTGCATATATCAGATTGTGGCAGGTTACAACAGAATGGAAAGATCCTTCACCTTAGGCAACCATATGTGCACGATCAATGAAATGGACATGAAACTGATTTTTGGAATAGTTGATGGCAATATTGACATGGATCAGGATAGGATAATGGAAACAATAAATGAGTTTGAATTTCTGGACAGACGTTTTAATGATCGAAAAACGGTAAGCACACCACAAAGGGAATTACAAGGAAAATCAAAGAGACTTTGATTGAAGTTTCACAAAAAACAGAAGTGTCAGATTACGAGGACACAGCACGACTGCTGGTGCTCTATATGTTGAGTACGCTGTTTGTGAGCACGTCCAAGCCATGAATTGGAGCTACTGTATTTCGTGACCGACATTGAAAAAATGCGTGATTACAAGCGGACGTCCCACTTTTTTCAAAAATTGATTGGATCATTGGACGATAACTGCTCCATTCCGGGAAAAGTGACGGGATGTGCAATGCTAATCCCTGTAAGTATTTCAGACGATACAAACTAATTTTTTCGAGTCATTCTTTCTGGCGCTCTGTGTTTCCAATAGGCGCTCTGTTTTCAATAATTGGCGCTCTGTCCCATACTGACACTCTGTTTCCAACAACTGGCGCTCTGTCCCACCCAAATGACACTCTCTATTTAATACACATGCGCTCTATTTTGCAGATTGACATATAACAAAATAAATAATAATTGTTAATTCTTTCTTTTAATGTTCAGTACTGGTTTCTGGAATGGACCGAAGTCATACAACCATCATCACATGCTTATGAAGATTGCAGCATGCCAAGATGTGCATGGTGGAGTCTCAAAGATATGCCGAAAGACATAGATGCCTCCTCCAAAAAATTCAATGTGAAGAAGGTAAATAAAATATTCAGAATTTATCATAAATGTCTGAAATAATACAATTAAATAATAATATGGTCTTAAATTATTTCAAATAGTTTTAGACCGATTACGTCCAACCGAAGTGGAAAAGACTTTGTATGGCATGTCATCGGAAGACGATGAAGCAGATGACAATGATTCCCTCAATGGAACACCATCTCAAGGCCCCAATGTGGCTGATTTTGAGTTTAGGCCAAGGAGCTGCCATTCAAATTCTACTGAGGTAACAGAGAGCGATAAAGAAATACAAGAAAAAGATGAAGAAGCTACCTCTGCTGATGTGTTGATAAAACACATCAAGCCGGGAAAAATGGAACGGCTGCACAAAGAACTGGCCGAGGCAAAAGTACAAAACCTCGCTCTGACAGAGAGATGGGAGGAGGAAAAGAAAGAACTTTCCTTGTTGAGAGAAATGGTAAGCGATGAAGCCCTCGACGTCTACGTAAGCGTTTGAATTAATGATAATATTGCTGTGAATTTGTTTTAGTTCCCTTCTTTTTTGCATATTAAATAATTCTACTCTGCATTAACATCATGAATCAAATATTTTGCAAAATAGAGCACCTGTTATAAACAAAACAGAGTGCCAGTATTACAACATAACAGAGCGTCTCTTTGAACAAAACAGAGCGCCTGTGTTTTTGTTTTTATTTTTGTGAAAGATATAAAATAGATAATAAACTAACTAAGCAATTATCATTTCAGTGATATCATTTGTATAACAAATGACGGGATCAGGGGTGATGCGTATGTTGATTATGACGATGTATATCATATTGAAAAAGACAGACCATTATCAAATAGTACGATCAACGCTTATGTAATATTGATGTTACAAAAAGAAAAATGCAAAGAACAAATTGCGGTCTACACTCGAGACTGTTGGGTAAGTTATTTAATGTTATGAATATTAGATTACATTTCTACTTCAGTATGACATAACTCACTTTTTCTATTATATTTAATTCAGTTTTTTGTTACACAATAAAAGAAACAGGCAGTCGAAAAATAGATAAAGAACAAGATGATTGAACAAAGGACACAACGTTAGCACCTGTTCGCGATGAACTCAACTGGAGGATCACCAAAGGGTTCGACGGCTTTCCATTGGACTCTTTTAGCGTTCGACAGTGAGAATAATAGTTGGATTCATCATAATTCGAAAACAACAAAAGCACCGTATGCGAGAGATACTCAAATACTGGTAAGAACATATACGCGCATCTATTTTTTTTAATTTTTTTTAAAAGTAAAAATGTTAACAATAATTTCAACATGATGTAAGTGGATTATGTGCATAGTTTCCTACAACCGATGGAAGCCGGAACTCAAGTAACTCAGAACCCTAAAGTGATCATCAACAAAAATACGCCTTTACAGCAAAACCTGGATTATGGTGCCCACGTCTGCCATTGGATTGAATTGATGGCAAACGGGGAAGAAATACCGAAGTCCACAGCACTAGAAGAAATCCAAATGTTCAGAGCGAAGATGTTATCTACGTTGATAGAGGGATATCAGTTGAAAACAACGTGACGGGTTTTCATCTTATTGTGCTCCTTGATTTTTTTACGAATGATTTGATTTGTATATTTCTCAATTCAATGAAACACATGAGATCGATTGTCCACATATGTTGAATTTTCTATTTTCTTTTCCAATGTTTATGTGCTTCGAAGGAGCTCTGTATCAAAAACAGAAGGCGCACTGTTTGGATGTACTGCTGCTCTGTCGCACTGTCATATTTATAATAGACGCTCTGTTTTGTTAAAAATTTGACACAAACATGAAAATACACAACGCTCTGCTTTAAATACATAGCGCCCCTAACGAAGACATAAAAACACAATATTGAACTGTATAAAAAACAGAAGCCACTCTGTGTTTTCAACTGTCGCTCTGTGGGGAAAGTTTGTCAAAGGGCGCTCTGTTTGGATGAACTGCCGCTCTATCGCTCTGTCACATTTACTATAGATGCTCGGTTTTGCTAAAAGTTTGACACAAACATGAAAATACACAACGTTATATTTTAAATACACAGTGCCCCTAACGAAAACATCAAAACACAATATTTAAGTGTATCAAAAACAAAAGACGCTCTATGTTTTCAACTGTCACTTTGTGGCGGACAGTTTGTCAAAGGGCGCTCTGTTGGGATGTACTGCCGTTTTGTCGCTCTGTTACATTTACAAGAGGTGCTCTGTTTTGTTAAAAGTTTGACACAAACATGAAAAATACACTACGTTATGTTTTAAATACACAGCGCCCCTAACAAAGACATCAAAATACAATATTGAACTGTATAAAAAACAGAAGGCGCTCTATATTTTCAGCTGTCGCTCTGTGGCGGACAGTTTGTCATAGTGCGCTCTATTTGGATGTACTGCTGCTCTGTCACTCTGTCACATTTACAATGGGCACTCTGTTTTGTTAAAAGTTTGACACAAACATGAAAATACACAAAGCTATGTTTTAAATACACAACGCCCCTAACGAAGACATAAAAACACAATATTGAACTGTATAAAAACCAGAAGGCGCTCTGTGTTTTCAACTGTTTCTCTGAGGCGGACCGTTTGTCAAAGGGCGCTCTGTTTGGATGTACTGCCGCTCTGTCGCTCTGTCATATTTACAATAGGCGCTCTGTTTTGTTAAAAGTTTGACGGAAATATGAAAATACACAACGCTATGTTTTAAATACATAGCGCCCCTAACGAAAACATAAAAACACAATACTTAACTATATCAAAAGCGGAATGCGCTCTGTATTTTGAACTGTTGCTTTGTGGCCGTCAGTTTCAACAAGCGCTCTGTCTTTTGTACTGCCGCTCTGTCACTCTGTCGCTCTGTCACATTTACAATGGGCACTCTGTTTTGCTAAAAGTTTCACACAAACGTGAAAATACAAAATGCTCTATTTTAAATACACAGCGCCCCTAACGAAGACATAAAAACACAATATTGAACTGTAGTATAAAAAATTACAATTCATGGAAAAGAATTTGCAATCGTACAGTTGAAAACAGAAAAGGGCATGAGGCAGTTTGAATCAGTTTTTGGAAAATTTTGAAAATTGCATGTTTTGAGGAATAAGATTCTGTGTGGTTGCTTTTGGAATTAATTTTCCAAAACTGTAGGTTTGGGTAATTTTCTGTTTTAAAAAAACTTCTAATATCGAGTTATAAACGATATTTTTATTTATTTAATTGTCCTTATTATTTCGAAAAATAATCAATAAAATAAAATACTTAAGTACATAAATAGATTATAAAAATGACCGTCGTAGTTGTCATCGATTGATAGGTCAGATCTCTCTTATTGCTCTCGGTTTTTCCAAAAGGCTCCAAGATTCCAAATTATAAAAATAGATTATAAATAGTTGTCATCGATTTAAATTGCTCTCGGTTACCTCAGGACCGCTGCATCTCCAGTTCTTCACTCCCTTTCTCACCCTAAAACCCTAATCGCAGAATCATCCATCGACGCCGACATTGCCGGTGGCCTCATCCTACACCACCTCCCACTCAAAACACGCAACTCATCTCTCTCTCTCTCTCTCTCTCTCTCTCTCTCTCCAGCAATCTGCAATGCGAGTATCTTCACTCGTCAATCTCTCTTATTTCCACTCCTAGTCTCGATTCAATCTTTTGCAATGTTCGATTGTGATTTCGATTTTCATGTTTGTTCCTTTGAATATGTGCAATCCATGGCTGTTTGATGTCACTCGATTCGGTTTCATTTGAGTGGCATTTCTTGACAATTTTGGGTATTTTACTTAAAAATAGGGTTAAAACTAGAAATTGACTCTCAGTCCTCATTTTCATGATATAGTAAAGGGCAATGGTGTTGAGGTTGGGCAGCTTAGGTAAAGGAGTCTGGTTTGTTGGTAATTTGTCTTTCCTTCATTTGTGTCCTAGGTGGTAGCAATACAGCTTGGATCTGCGTGCTTCTATGTCTGGTTAATCTAGGTATATTAAGGAAAAGCTATGCTTCATCTCCAGTATACATAAGGTTTGCTCTATCTATTTTATGAATTAATTTCTATAGTTAAGATAAGAGTATTGCCTACAGAAGCAATAGTGAATGGATTCCCTTTTCATGTATTGGTGAAAGCACGTTCTGCCCTGTATACAGTAAAGTAGTCTAGTCTAAAAGGCAGTTTTGGTTGAATCTGTGCTTCAAGAACACTGTAGTTCTAACGTCAGGATAATATGCGAGTAATCTATTAATTTGGGGGAAGCTAGTGCCCCAAATTCTATCTCAAAAGACGGAGGATAGATCTACTGACAAGTTTTGAGTTGCGTACTTTTTATGATATATTAGGTTGATATGATG
>JAOVYX010022458.1:0-14591 GCA_035668315.1 Drosera spatulata
ACCTTGTGAATTTTCTGGTGACCAGAAAATTACCAAGTGATCTTCCAAGGCATCATAGAGAGAAGATTAAAAGTGATACGAATTATTACTCGTGGGAAGATCCGATTCTGTTTAAATATTATGCAGATGGAGTGATAAGAAGATGCATTCCTAACCATGAGATCAAGTCAGTGCTGAAGCACTGCCATTCCTATGATTGTGGAGGTCATTTCGGAGTGAGACGAACAACTAATAAGATTTTATCTAGCGGATTTTTCTGGCCAACTTTGAATAGAGATGCATATGAGTATGTTAAACGATGTGAGCAATGTCAGAAGTTTGGCAATATTTCAAAGAGAGATGAAATGCCTCAAAAATATGTGATGTCCAATGAAATTTTTGACATTTGGGGTATAAACTTTAAGGGACTATTTCCAAACTCTAATTATGTCTCTAAATGGGTAAAGGCCATACCTACACGAACTGATAACGCCAAGGTGGTGGTTGAGTTTGTTAAAAAATTTTATTTTTAATAGATTTTGCGTACCTAGGGTCATCATAAGCGATCGAGGAACCCACTTTTGCAACAAGGCGATGGACGCCCTGTTTAAGAAATATCATGTTAATCATAGGATCTCAACTGCCTATCATCCTCAGACGAGCGGACAAGCTGAAGTGTCCAATTGTGAAATTAAAAGGATCTTGGAAACGATTGTCAATCCAAAGAGGAAGGATTGGAGTAATAAGCTGAATGACGCTCTTTGGGCGTATCGTACTGCGTACAAAACTCCAATTGGAATGTCTCCGTACAAAATGGTGTACGGAAAAGCATGTCACCTGCCGGTGGAAATGGAACATAAGGCATGGTGGGCTATTAAAGAGCTGAATGCGAAATACGGAGACTGTGTTAGTATGAGAAAGCTTCAAATCTCGAAATTGGATGAGATTCGTCGTGATGCTTATGAAAAATGCTGCTTTGTACAAAGAAAAATTTAGCAGACTTCATGACGAGAACATTTCACGGAAAATTTTTAAAGAAGGAGATAAGGTTTTACTTTACAATTGTCGCTTAAGGTTATTTCCTGGAAAACTGAAATCACGATGGGGAGGACCGTTCGTTGTTAGAAATGTCTTTAATCATGGAGTAGTAGAAATACAAAGTGAGGACACATCGAAGATTTTTAAAGTAACGGTCATAGATTGAAACGTTACTTCGAGCTTCAAGACTCGACGTGGTCTGATGAAATTCCTTTGGAAAAGGTGAACCGCGTTTCAACGAAATAACTTGACGTCATGGCTGTCGAGCCAACGACGTTAAACAAAGGTGTTCTTGGAAGGCAACCCATGTTTAAGTTTCTTTTAAAGTTTGAGTTTATTTCAATTTACTTCAACGACCGTAAAAATCTTAAACTGATACACGACATAAACTCTATCACTGATAATGCGAGTCTTTAGAATGGGTTTTGAAAGAGGACATAAATGACTACAGCATTATAAGTTGGTCTTGAAGGAGTTACGGAAGCAAAATTTGTCCAGGCTAACCAGGAATCTGTCGCGGGCACGACTGAAGGCGTGGCGGGTACGACGGGGGTCTGTCGCGGGCGTGACGAAGCCCTGCCTGGATAAAAACATAACAGAACCTCCTTTCTGATTTACCCTTCATTGTCACTGCGTGCCCTACGACTTTCTTCATATATCATCCTACCAAATCATCAATCTATTCTTGCAATCAAACATTCCGTACGTTCGTATCGACGAGGGGAATTCGTTGGGTATACACACGCGTCCTTAACCATCTAAGATTCCACAGAATTTATGGATTTTGTTCCAAGAAAAACCTGGGTATGAATTCGTGATTCCAACCCCAAATTCAAGAATCTAATATTCTAAATTGATCTATGCATCGTATAGAATATGAATTCATGATTGGATTGTTGAATTACATCCTGAATTTGACAAAATTCATATTCATTTACCTAGGGTTTTTGACAAAATGCCTAGTACTAAGAATCCGGCATTTCGATCAGACGCAAGCACAATCGCTGCACCTGAACGAGTCCTCATCCCTTATCCATACGATTCCATAGCCATGCCTGAACAGTACGTGGATCGTCATGCAGTGGTGTCTCGCAGAGTTATTTGCCAAACTAGGTTCTTGCAAGATGGTGAGCTATCCACACTAGGGCTATGGAACGAGCTTGTACATGCTGTGACTTAGCTGGGATGGTACCATACATTTTTGACTGGATGGCCTACATATCCATCCCTAGTCCATGAGGTGCTAAGTACGTGGACTAGCACTATTGGTCAAGCTCCAGCTGACGATCCTGATGAGGAGTACGTCTCATTCTAACTGGGGAATGAGATGAGGCACCTAGGTCTGAGTGAGCTTTGTAGGATCTATCATTTTCGACCAGGAGGCTACCGAGATTACGAGAGGGGATATGTGCCTCATCTGCAGGATCTATGGCAAGAATTGACATCGTCTGGGGGATACAACCCCCACAACAGTAAGAGTTCTGCTCTTAGGAACCCTATTCTGCATATTCTGCATTGGTTCCTAGCTTATACATTACTGGCGACCAAGGGTAGCTATGGAGCTATATCGCAAAAGGAGCTAGGAATTTTCTTTGTGCTGCTGCACAATCTGGTCTCTCCACAACACTATCCATACCTTAGTATCGTATTTATGCTAGTGGAGAAGATTGAGATGGTGGCCGTAGACAGTCATAGAGCACCGATCCTCATTGTTGGGTTATTAACTCCGATAGCTGCACATTTTGGGTATGACATATTTTCCAGATCTGTTGGTGACTGAATGTTGCATGAAATTTAATCTTATTTATATGTTGTGAAATCATTTAGATTGATCACCTGCTGATGTCATGAGTAACTATGCGTTATAGTTATAAAGGTAGCAAACAACATATCATGATTGAGCGTTTCAACATGAATAGTTCTGATCATTTGCATGAGAATGGAATAGTTATGCATCTTGCTATTTTATTCATGTTTGATAAGTTCTCATGATTTTATTCGATTAATTCATGTTTAGTATATACGTATGTTATGGTATATTACAGTGAATAGCTTAGTTTATTTATACGTGCATTACAGTAATTGACAATCAAGGGTACATGTTTTAAATGATCATTAGATCACAACCAAACCATTCATATTAATAAATTAATAAAATTTTTACCCATGATTGATGCCAGGTGATGTGTATGAAAACACTCATCATTTTTTTATTCTAAATGTTTATTTTATTCCTTTTGTATTGTCTTTTATGTTTTTAGCGTCTTTTTATCTTGGAATGTTGGTAATGCTGTGTTTTTTATGTTTTTGGCAGATTGACGGGAAGTTTGGAGCAAAAATGAAGAAGGATGAAGAAAATGGCAAGTCTTGAGCTCAAAAAGTTGAATTTCACGATTCATGAAGAAAATGGCAAAGCACTATGTGAAGAAGAGATTACATAGCGTATCAGATCGTAATAAATGACAACTTTACTCATATGAACTCACATGAACGAATAATGCATAGGTTATATTTATAGATGCATAAAAGATATTATTTAAATAAATTTAATCTCGCAATCGAGGCTCGTGCCCCTTGTGCAGGGCCTGTCATAGACCATGCTCAGTAACCTCAAAATGCCATGACGCATGGCCGTGCACCCAGTGCATGGTTCGTGCTCTTCATCGCGCACGGCCTCCTCTGGTTATACTCAGTGACATGCCAAACTCCCTCAGGCACGGCCCGTGCCAAGCTACAATTCGTCCATCTTCATGCAAACACACATCCACGGTATTATATCATATTAGATATACTGTTTTGGTCACATGCTGGGTGAGCATAGCGAACATCAGACGAGGGCTTGAACTAGTCGACAACCTCAATAATCTCCCCCTTTGTGAACACTTCACCATAATGGATGTTAGCAGCAACTACCAGTCTCAAACCAACCTCAACTGCGCACCAACTGAACTTTTATTGACTCCTTGCTTTAGTCAAGAAATCCGCACAGTTTAAGGATATATCAACCTTTTCCACCAACACCACCTTCTTTTCAATCTTCTCATTGATGAAATGATACTGGATGCCGATATGCTTCGTATGAGAATGAAGCGTCAGATTCCAAGCCAAATAATGGGCTCCTTGATTATCACACTTCAGCTTTATCGTTTTTACCTGAAAACCAAGTTCATCACTCAGTCTTCGTAACTATACAGCTTCCTTATAGGCATGAGTCAAAGCCATATACTCAGCTTCAATCGTCGATAGTGCTACTATACTCTGTCTTCTGCTTATCCAACTCACTACTGTACCAAATAAGCTAAAAACATATCCACTGGTAGGCTTCCTGCTATCCAAGTCACCACCCCAATCTGCGTCAACATAGCCTTCAAACCGAAAATCACTTCCACTACACGTACCTTCAAAACACAACATATAATCTAAAGTAGCTCGAAAATACCTGAGAACTCTCCTTACGACTGACCAATGCCCCTTTTCGGGGTTCGACATGTAACCACTCAATACTCCCACTACATGGGTAATGTCAAGTCGTGTAACTATCCGAAAGAGTGTACATCAGGCGAGGAAGTGAAGTAGTCGACAACCTCAAGATAAATTGGATTCTTCATTTTAATTACAAAAATTAAAAATGACAATGAAAATGGCATTGGGATAGAATTTCTCCAAGAGTTTACTAATTATCTCATACAAATGATCTTATTTGGTACACATGATAAGAGGCAGTATAGGATTATTAGTAATCCAACATTTGGTACGCGAAATGAACCAGAGATTAATGATCCTCCCCTACTAGAATAAGGGATTTTATCCACTCACTATAAGTGGCACCTTCCCCCGTGTCGTTAATAATCTAACTCATCTGATTAAGAGATCTCAACCACTCAACGTCCTTCATCGACTACCTGCCTACCCCCGTAGCTACCCGCCCGCCTCGCACAATCACCTTGGCCGCCTACCAATGTTCGTCGCTAACCACCATCCGCCACATCGTTGTTGACCACCGTTCATCTTCGCTCGCTATCAACTATTAGACACCGATCGCCATCGTCCTCCATCAATCATCGTCGACCACTGTTCTCCATCGATCGTTGCAGACCAACGCCCATTTTGGCCCATCGCTAACCGCTACCCGTCTCTATTGGGATTTAAGGGAAGGATGATGGACAAAGCTCCTTCCTAAAGTCTATACAAAAAACGCCTTCAATGTGAAAGGAAAAAAAAAAAAAACCACGGGGCCTAACCCAGCTAAATATCTCCACGATGAGAATAATGGGGTCACAAAGAGCAATTCGTCGCACGGAATTACAACAAGTACAACACTTTCAGATTGATAAATTGAAGATAGACTACTTCTTTTTGGTAGGATGATGACTTCTACCCTCTTGAACTTCTGCTTTTAAAAATATTGTAAGGACAAGAACTTGTGTTTGTGATGAATGTGGATGAGATGCCTAGAAGATGTGCCAATGCCCCCTATTTATAGGTGAATAAGGTGCCTTTTCATCGATCGTCATATTCATGGTATGGTTGCGTTTATCTTTCCTTGACATTTCTTCTTTAGGAACGATTCATTCACCATGTAGAGTTGTGCACCGCATCAATTCATGTATCACACGAGTTGATGTATCAATAGATAGTATTGGATGGATTCATGCATCATCCAACTTTCTCATAATGAGGGATGCCAACAAACTCCCCCCTCTCAAGTTATGAGGAAGGCTCAACTGATCCTGCAATGTCACAACATCTGAAATGCTTGTTCTTGGAGAGTGGCTTTGTCATCATATCGGATGCATTGTCATCGACATGGATATTCTCCAAGTTCAACAGTTGCTTTTCCAATACATCTCAGATCCAGTGATAATGAACATCGATGTGTTTGGACTTCGTGTAGACCAAAACAATGAGACTTTGTCTTAGCTCAAGCTGAATTTGCTTATAACATCGAATATTTTTTCATGAAGACACAACGATCAGAAGAAAGTCATTTATAATCATGATTTACAATGAAAAGAGTCAAAAAAATTTATACCATTATCGAGGAGCTTGTATGAGGCTGTACAAGCTCACCCTCGGACGACAGACTTGACTTTCTTTGTCTTTGATTTTAAAGCCCTTGGGTTGTTCCATGTAGATCTCTTCATTTAAGTCACCATGTAAAAAGACGATCTTGACATCAAGCTGCTCGATCTCAAGATCCATCATTGCAGCTAAAGTTAGAACAACCCCATATTGATGTGATCTTCACAACAAGTGAGAATATATCCCCAAAATTGGCCCCTTTCATCTGTTGAAAACCCTTCACAACCAGACGTGTTTTATATCTTGGCTGCAAGCTCTCTCCTTCATGCTTTATCTTGAAAACCCATTTGCTTTTCAGTGTCTTCTTTCCCTTCGGGGGATCCACCAAATCATAAGTATGGTTCTTGTACAAGGAATCAATATCCTCCTGTATAGCTTTCTTCCACTCTTTCTTATGCACCGAGTCACATGCTTCATAATAAGACTCAGGTTCTCCTGGATCTGTAAGCAAAACATAATCTTTGAACCTAACAGATTGACGAACCTCCCTAGTGGACTTAGACAATGAATGTGATTGCTGCAATGGCTATAGTGACCGTGGCGGCGGCAATGGCTCTTCATGAGGTTTCATCCCTTGCTCTTCATTATCACCATGAACATCATCTGCATATGTCTCTGGTAGGATTGGACCCAGTTTGACGGTAGCTTCCAAAGAAGGTAGTTGTTGTTGACCCTCTTTGATGTCTTTGATGGTTTGATCTTTAAAGAATACCATATCTCGGCTTTGTAACAGTTTTCTACTTTAAGGATCCCACAATCTGTAACCAAACTCTTCATTTGAATAACCCATGAAAATGCGCTGCTTTGTCTTGACATCTAGTTTTGATCAGTCATCCTTCGGTATGTGGACAAATGCTCGACATCCAAATACCCTGAGCTGGTTATAAGAGACGTTCCTTCCTATCCAAACTTTCTCTAGGATACCACTATCAAAAGAAGCTACAGGAGAGAGACTGATGAGATCCACAGCCGTTCTTACAGCCTCTCCCCAAAATGACTTTGATAATTTAGAGTGAGAAAGCATGTATCTCACTTTCTCCACGATTGTTCTGTTCATACGCTCCATAACGCCATTTTGCTCTGGAGTCTTAGGAATCTTTTTCTCATGTCTGATCCCATGTTTTTTTACAGTATCCGTCGAAGGGACCTATAATGTATTTGCCACCATTGTCCATTCCAAAACACTTGACAAGTCTCCCAGTCTCTCGTTCAACCTTGGCATGGAACTCCTTGAACCTGTCCAAAACTTGATCTTTCCTTCTCAAGAAATAGACCCACACTTTTCTAGAATAGTCATCTATGAAGATTGCATAATAAAGAGCTCCCCATTGAGATCAATCTTTCATGAGATCACAAACATCAGAATGAATCAAGTCAAGAATGTTGTTCCTTCCGGACGGGTATCTTCCAAAGGACGATTTGTGTTGCTTGCTGGCCAAACACTATTCACATCTATCATTATGAGTTTCTTTCAGGTGAGGAAAAACATCGGCTTTGGCGAGAACATGCATACCTTTCTCACCCATATGATCCAATCTTCAATGCCACAACTCCATGCTTAGATTCTCTTCCGTTGCATTTATCTTTGACTTGATCAACTTGGTTTACATCTTGTACAGAGTATAACACCGCTTTCCTTTCGTCGCTATGAGGGATCCTTTGGTAAGCTTCCATCGACCTCCACCAAAGATGTTCATGTATCCTTCCTCATCGAGCTTCCCAACAGATAGGAGATTTAAGCATAGATATGGCACGTGTTTGACATCCTTGAGGACCAATATACAACCAGTATTGGTCTCCATCTGAACATCACCGATATCGATGATAGCTGATGAATCATGATTTTCCATCCTTACAACGCCAAAGTCTCCTTGCTTGTAGGATGAAAAGAACTCTCATCTTGGAGTAGCATGATACGAAGCTCCCGTATCGATCACCCAATCTGTGTCCTGACATGCAACACATATATATGATTCAATAGCATGAGATACTACAGCCATCTCCCCCTCGAGCGTAGCAGTAATATCACCCGATTTCTTCTTATCCGATTTTTGTGTCCCCAAGCTCTTTGATGTCTCCAGTTGGTTTCTCTTCATCTTGCGGCACTCCATCTTGTAGTGTCCTTTCTTACCATAGTAAAAGCATTGGTTGTCTTTTCTCGTGGTGGACTTAGATCTCCCTCATAAGTTGCAACGATCACTTGAGCTTCTATATTGATTTCTCCTCCAGTTTTCTGAGGCTAGTACTTCTGATGATGACGGACCCATCGACTTCCTTCTTATTTCTTCATTCAGCAAGTTTCTTGTAGCGTGACTCAAAGAGCCCCCATCTGGTGCCGAATTGCTGAGAGAAACAAGGGTTTCCTATCTTTCTGGAAATGAACTAAGCAACAACAAGGATTGGAGCTCATCACCTAGCACCATCTTTATTGAGGAAAGTTGACTGATGATACTTTGCATCTCATTCAAGTGCTTAGCAATAGATGATCCTTCCTTATACTTGAGATTGACGAGTTGACGAATTAAAAAAGCTTTATTACCAGAAGTCTTCCTCTCATAGAGGGTTTCCAACTTTTTCCAAAGTACATGGGCTGATGTCTCCGTCGAAACATGGTGAAAGACACTATCATCCAACCATTGTCGAATAAATCCCACCGTCTTTTGGTTGATTGTTCCAATCATTCTCACTCATATCCTCGGGCTTACTTTCATCAACTGAAAGCGGAGCATACAAATCTTTGCAATACAGCAGATCTTCCATTCTTGGCTTCCACAGCATGTAATTGTTCCCATTGAGGATGATCATCCTGCTTGTGCTTGTCTTCATTGTTCATAAACGAAACCTGTCGCTCTGATATCACTTTTTTTGGATTTAAGGGAAGGTTGATGCGGAATACTTCTTCCTAAAGTCTATGCCTGAAGATTAATGAAGATAGAAGAGCACGATGATACACGATATTTTTACGTGAAAAACCCCTTCAATGTAAAAGGAAAAAACCACAAGACAAGCCCAGCCAAATATCTCCACTATAAGAATTATGGGGTTACAAAGATTACTTCACCGTTATGACGAAATACAACAAGTACAACACTTTTTGATTGATCGATCAGAGATAGACTACTTCTTTTTTATAGGATGATGACTTCTATCTTCTTGAAGTTATTCTTACAAAGAGAATGTAAAAATGTGAACTTGTGTTTGTGATGAATGTGGATGAGATGCCTAGAGGGTGTGTGTCAATGCCCCTTATTTATAGGTGAATAAGGTGTCTTTTCATCCAACTTCACATTCATGGTATGGTTGCGTTCATCTTCCCTTGTCATATCTTTTTTAGGAAGGATTCATTCATCATATAGATTCGTGCATCACATCGATTCATATATCACACGAATTCATGTGTCGATAGATTATTGTATTGAATGGATTCATGCATCATCCAACTTCCTCATAATGAGGGATACCAACAGTCTCTGTTTGCCGTCGAGCGTTGTCTCTGTCATCGACTATCGCCCGTCTGCCTGCCGTTGTTCACCATTAACAATTGGTGTCCAGTGTCGTTCAATATTGACTATCACCACTACCCAACCTTGCTTACTTTTTTTTTTCTTCCATCACTTCTATCCTATTGCTCCTAAAATGCAACTATGACATGATAGGATGAGATGTATAATTCTCTGGATTAATAATGAAGGATTCATTTATTAAAAATGAGATTTTTATCTTATTTTGTGTACCAAAAAAAAAAAGATTGTTGACTATCTCAATCTTGCTTTTCACGTCTAATCCCATGAGATTGCATGGTGTTTCATCGAGAATTGTAGTTCAAGGTACTACCTTTTCCTTTTGTGAGGGGTTTTCATCATTCACCAATATATTTATGCATGTGAATGTACTTCTCCGGAGTGAGCTCACGTGACAAATTTATTTGCTTTCAAGTCACAAGTATCCTTGCTATAACGTTAAAACAATCATACTATTTGGGTTGATCAGCTGTAAATAAACATTTCCTCTAGTCATATGGTAAGAGTCTAAGAGATTCGACACTTGCTCAAGACATCTTGAAGCAATATCATAGTATTACAACAATGTTAAGTCTGCGATAGACGTTAGTTATTATCCTAAACAGTTCACTTGCTCTGAAAAAAATAGGAGAAGAAGTTCGATCAGGAGTCGTCATGCATCTTCATCATATCCAGAAAATGTTCAACTTGCATTATATATTATGTTTTTTCCTATCGATTTCATGCTTTATGGATTTTTTATTTTTCTTTTTTTCTTTTTTGTTTTTTTTGATAAATCATGATTTATATATTATTTGTTCCATGTTTGATGGGTTAGGATATTATGGGTTCACTTCCTAAATAAAATATTGTACTTTTAGGGAGGTTAGTTGATATGAAGAAATTATTTGTTCACTTCTTTAATACGAAGTATTCCCTCAGGACCCTTCAGGCTTAGTTAATATTAGTATAGATTCATTATCGCACTACCAAAAAAACAAAAAAAAAAAAACGGAAAAAAAAAAGAAGAAGAAGAAAAGCCGTTTGCAATCAAACAGTGCCAAACATTGTGATCAAACAGTGGCAAATATTGCGACTGAAAATCTAATATGACCGTCAAGTTATTATAACGACCACAACTTTTTTCCGTAAAAATGTGGCCAGACATGGGGAGCAATCTTTATCAAGGATCACTTTACTAAGTTAGCCATCACTGATAATTGATATCATACCACGAAGAAGAGTGAGATAATTAATCATAACATCCTTTTGATTTAGGGATCATTTTATATGCATGACATGACATCCTCTTATATCGTGTGTTATCGATGGATGATGTCATGATCATCTTGATAATCTATCAAGAAAGTTTCGGACATGGGTGTGGGGAGAGGGTAAGAGGAGAACCAGGGAGAGTAGAATCTTTGGCTCGATTAAAAAAGAAAAGAGGAAATGAAACAAGCTAGCAATGCTTTCAATTCGGAAAAGGGCAAATTCTCTTCACATTTTCAGGTCTTGTGACGCAAGTTTGGAGCTAGTCATCCAAAAATATCACAATGTTAAAACAAAATACCTATTATTTGTCACATTCTTCGATTCTTTCAATGAAGATAACTGGCTATCTTAGTTCACATGAACTTGTACTCGGCTACAACAAATTTGCTCCAGTCTACATGAGGGTTTAATTAAGTTACATATTATAAAGCAATCTTTAGCCATGAATATAAACTCTAGTCATTTCTTCAATATCTTTAGTCGCCAACTCTTTACATCATATGATGAGGGAACATCTCAAGCATAGGTAGAATTCTGAACAACATAAGATGGTTAGATATCCATTTGTGAATCTTTTATCATTATATTGAACATTTGATAGAATTGGTTCCTCGATAATATGATATCAATGCTAGTGTGACCTTAGGTCATGTGTTCGAATCTTAACTGTTTTTCCTATTTAACTACCATTTGTTATGTGATATTTATATAGACATTTGGTTATGGATGGATCAGTGCACCCTTTAGTCCCAAATGGGCTTCTTATATTAGTTCGATTATGTTAGAGTTGATTCAACAACAAACGTACTCCCGGAACTAACAGTATGCAGATCTTCTACCAAAATGATCGTTATAATATTGGTATGTAGGGAAGTTTGCCTATGTTTATATCGATCATACCAAGGAAATGTAGAAGATTTAATTATAAGTTAAATAAATCACTTTTAAGTATTTCCATGTTTGTGTTTATGTATCGATTAGTTAAGGTTCATAAGAAGCTATGAATCTAAAAATAGTTTTTGACTCTTATAAATTGTTCCAATATTAAAGTTGCAAAATAAGAATTTGAATCGATTGAAAATCATGTTTGAAGTCGTCAAGACTTTTTATCCCAATCTTATTGTGATCTTGGTTCAGTAATTGATTGATGTCCTACACTCCCGCTGCACCCACTAATTAGTGTTTCCACCCATATTTAGCGAGCCTGAGCCACGCTTTCGGTTGCACCCACATTTAAGTGTAGTAGAATTGAAAAGATAAAAGGACTCTAAAATAGAAAGGTAGGCATGATATTCCAGAAGGATAGCAATCATATTGCTGTGAGAAAGTCACGTGAAGGATCAAACAAGATGATCAGCACTTTGGGACAGAGCAAGATAGAGATCGTGAGTGATCATCCCCTCATTCACACATCCAGCCATTGGAGCCACTCTCTGCACACATCTGCTCGATTCGATACCGCGCTTTTAAATAGCCACGAAGGAGCTATTGATCAGCTTCACAAAACACACAACAACTTATTCGAAAAAACTGTAAGCAGCTATCACGGTCAAATCAAATAGCCAGTGGTCATGGTTTCGAGAGAGAACAAGAGAGCAGCGCGCGGCCACCTGCATGAGAAACTCCAGCTACTCCGCTCCGTCACAAACTCTCATGCAGTAATCATACTATATACGCACATATACTGTTATATATCAACGATCGGCATATACTATTATACATCAATTACCTCTCACTATATATGTTTTGTACCACTGATAATTCTAGTTATTAGTAATACATAGAGGCCGTCGATGTGTTTCAGGTTGATGAAACATCAATCATATCCAACGCGTCAAAGTACATTGAAGAGCTGAAAGAGAAGGTTGAAAAACTTAATCGAGATGTAACCAACAGCCAAAGCTTGATTGACCAAGTGCCGTCACCTACGGTATGGTGCAGTTTATCAGGTTGTTTTTGTTTAAGTCTAGTAAGTGTAACAACATGATATATTTACAAAACTCATACTTAATTGTCCACATAACTAATGGCACACTACTAATTGGTGCTCGTCATGTTTGAGATGGAACCTTTCTTGACTCCATCATTGATTCGACAATTGCTCCCTAAAGATTGTTTGCGTCTATTTTTTCCCTCATCACCCTAGTAAGTTCGGTAGAAATACTGACATTATAACAATTGTTTGCGTCTATTTTTTCCCTCATCCGGTATCTTTCTTGACTTTGCTGCCTTCGTTGTTCTACTGGATTTCATTGCTTTGCTTGTACACATTTGTCTACTAGATTAAGGTGGAAAGCACAGACAGAGGATTTCTTGTAGATGTGTATGCTGAAAGGAGTTATCCGGGCCTGCTCGTTTCAGTACTAGAAGCCTTTGAAGAGCTGAATCTCGGTCTGGTTGAAGCTAGGGCTTCATGTGAAGACTTCTTCCATTTGGAAGCTGTTGGTACACAGGTAAATACTGGTGTGTCAGTTGTGTGTATGTACATCAACAACAACAAAGGTATTCCCGTCGTTGACACGTATGTGTATGTATCTATATATATATATATACCACAGAGTAAAATTTGCAAAAACACCTAACTGCTTAATGCATCATAATTGTAGAAATATGGGATTCACTTCTAATTTCAATCAACAATGGGTATGATGACTTATGAACTACTTATATTATTACTGTGTGGTTTTCTCAAACTCCTGTGTTTTTCTACACATCTTTCACGTGTAGTACTATGATATTACCTATCCTTCCTTCTTAATCAAGAGTTAGAAGAATGATATTCTTTGTATTTATCATTATTTTTAAAAAAATAACAAAACGAGAAATGCGGTGTTGCAGAAGCAAGCAGCAGGACAAGCTATCGATGGTCAGATAGTCAGGCAAGCAGTTCTCCAAGCTATAAACAAGGACAAGGAAGCTAATGTAGACTAATTAAAATTACCACAAAACTTATTGTTACTAACCTAAGCATTGCACGGTTTTTCTCCAAGTTTCAGTGAAATGTATTCTACGAAAGTATTAGTTCGTTTAGAAGTTGATGATAGATAGAATCAATACATGAATTAAATTTAAAATCTTGTTGCGATGATTAAAAGTTGTTACATATGAAATGTTCTGTATTTGACATCGGTCAGTTTTGTGAGATTGGAACATACATACACACCTGCAATGCCAAATAATCTTGTTAAAGTACTTGCTTAATTTTTTGTAATATCCTGAAAATCCTGTAAATATAAAAAAAAGAGAGAGAAAAATATCAGGCAGTTATTTTATGAGATACAGCCCCTTTAATCCCTCCGTAAAAATCTCAACAACCTGCTAATATATATACAATGTGCGCACGAGGGTTTCACAACAATCAGAACATCCAGTTGAGAGCAGAGAGAAACCGAAAGGATAAGCATTCTCGTATCGTCTTTGTTTCGTCTCTGTTTCCGTCCTGTTTTTGTCTTGTCGTGCTTCCCAATTGGATCCGGCCGTCCCGACGCCGACCTTGACCTTCCTGCCGCACTTCGCCGGAATCCGCAAGGGCCGAAGCCGCCAGAGCAAGCCACTGTCTTCGCCGGAGACAACCACCTCCTTCACCGGAACCCGCCACCACCTGCCCGAACCCCGCACCACCTGCCTGCCTCGAGCCCGCCTGCCCCGAGATCCGCCGCCCTCGCTCGGAGCTCAGCCAAGCCACCACCGCCCAAGCCGCTGCCCTTCCCCGCTCGC